>BJCM01066149.1:0-11808 GCA_018326385.1 Flaveria bidentis | reverse complement strand
AATAATATATAAAATATCATAAACTTATAAATTAATTATATGGTAAAAATAAAAATTAATAGATATGAATTAAATCACAAATTAATACATTCATGTTTTATTTAAATTTCCAAAATAAATATCGTTGTTTGATTAATGTGCTTGATATATATAACCAACGAAACGAGTTCGGGTCCATATTTTCAAAAATAGCAGATGCTACACGCGCGAAGAGCTGTTTTAGGAATATCCTGCTCTTTCACCTTCAGCTGATGGTAACCAGATTGAAGGTCTACCCTTGAAAACCAACTGGCACCATGGAGCTGATCAAACAGATTATCAATCCTCGGTAAGGGGTACCGATTCTCCGCCGTCAACTTGTTCAGCTCACGGTAGTCAATACACATACTCATACTTCCGTCTTTCTTCTTCACAACCAGGACCGGAGCACCCCAACGAGAGATATTCGGTTTAATGAACCCCTTATCAAGCAGCTCTTACAATTACTCCATCAACTCTTTCATCTCAGTCGGAGCCAACCGATACGATGCCTTGGCTACTGTTGGGCACCTGGTATTAAGTCAATCTGAGACTCAATCTCACGGTCCGGTGGCACACCTGGTAAATCTTCTGGGAACTCGTCTGGAAAGTCACACACAACCGGGACATCGGGTAGTTGTGGTGTTGCCACATCCATGTCCTTTACGTGGGCCAAGTAGGCACTACATCCACGCCTCATGCACTTTCCCGCCACCGCCATCGAAATCATTTTTGGGATCGTTGTGACTTGATCACCATAAACCGTTACTGAATTCCTGTCAAGCGCTATCAAGCGAATCATCTTCTTGTGACTCACAATGTTCGCCTCGAAGTCCGCCAACCAATCCATCCCAAGAACCAAATCAAAACCACTTAAGGCTATCACTAATAGTCTAACCAGGAATTCGAGACCTTGTAACTCCACATCACACTCTTCTATCATCTCAGAAATCCTGGTAGACTTACCTATGGCGGTTTCTACATTGAAGGGCTTATCAATACTTCTACTCCCAATGGGCATCTTAGCACAAAAGGCAGTAGAAATAAAACTCTAACTAGCTCCAGAATCAAACAACATAGAGGCAAGAGTTTGGTTACTAGATACATACCTGACACGATATCGGGGCCCGTCCTAGCCTTCTCCTGCATTATAGTGAAGGCCCTGTGCCCTCTGCCCTTGGTTCTTTGCAATCCCTGCTTATGTGACCTTTTCCTTTGCTGTTATAGCACCGTACCACCCCACACTCTCTAGCCACATGACCGGGCCTCCCACAACGGAAACATACATTGGTCCCCAATCTACATTCCCCAAGGTGTTGGCATCCACATTTGGAGCAGAGGTTTGATCTCCCCATACACTCTCCAATATGCTATTTGGCACACTTACGACACTTTCTCGTCCCCGCACCGGATGAAGCTACACGCCGGTCCTCCGTTCTGGCAACCTTTTTGTTTAGAGTGGCCCTGCCACATCCAAACCGCTTTCCGTTCTAGTTCTTGTTGTCGTTACCCTTCGTGCTTCCTTCAATAGCAGTCGTCTCCTTCACCTCCCTTTACCTAAGTCACCATAGACGGCAAAATCGCCTGCATGACCTGTTGGACTCTCTCCACAACAGCCTCTTTCAGTGTGGTCCTCAGACTAGCACTATCATCGCCGCCTTCTAGGTGAGGGGCCTCGGGCTCTTCGAGTGCCATTTCAGCCGCCCTAGCCATGCTTCTCGAGACACGCGGTTCAGCATTACGTCCACCACAACCTTCATCTGACAAAACCTTAGAAGATCTACCGCCAGCCATCCTCTAACACACATTGAAAGATTCAAACACCAACACGGTCATTCAAGGAAACAGCTCAGTTTATGTCAAGTATAGTTAGTCCCTAATTACAGTGGACATTTGTGATTAGCCACTTACTTTATTCTTCATACCCCAAGCATTACCTGTCCTGACTACATCAGTATTTAAATCTACATACAACACATAACCACATACCATGCGTACATAATACCGGTTAACATTAAAGAAATTACCTGATGGCACGCAGCTACTCAGATTGGCATCCCTTCCCTTTCCGTCCTATTCTCAGTTTAAGTTAAGGTTTATTTTAAAATTTTACCCATTTCACTTAACCTTTGGCTCTGATACCAACTTGTAAGGCCTCGTTCCCGGGACGTTTATAGCTGGTCGATCATCGCACATAAAACATATATATTTATTATCTTACATAAAAACGTTGCAGCGGAAACATTTAACCCAACATTCCATTTAAATATAATAGATTTTGCAAAAAATATGTCGTTATCAAATTACAAAATACATGTTACATTTCATTAAAAAAGCGTTATAACAATGGATGCCATTCCAAAAGAACTGAGTAGTCGCCCTGTGCCATCCTCAGCAACATGCCTGCCAACTGGACACACAGAAAAGTCAATGTTGCTGAGTGAGTTATAGTTTTATAATAAAACATACTTTTCCTTCGTTAAAACCATTCCTTATTTTCATGCGATCATACATCATATGTACACATAGATAATAGTTATTATCTTCATCATTTATTAACTTCCGTTCATTCATTCATTCTTACTTTCATTTGTTCATTCATCATTACATCTTTTCCTTCCGTCAAAACCATGAACTTTACCCTTCATGCTCATGGTACTGGACCTAAGCCTATCATAGACCTTTATTCACGGTGCATAACACCTCTGGCCACAGTACCTAAGATAAAGTTCAGGTATACCATTGTCATGTGTTATGCCCTTCATGCTTAAGGTACTTGACCTAAGCTTATCATATACCTTCATTCACGGTGCCCAGCACCTCTGGCCATAGTACCTAAGGCAAGCAAAAATGGTTCCATACAAATGGTCAATCACAAAGAAAGACCCCGATGTGCATCCTCCCGGGGTAGCGAACTTGCACACCGTTGGGCTAACACATTTTAATGGCGTGTCCTGACATACAATGCTTGCAATACTTTTATTACTTTCATTATTCATTAATGCATGCATTCATCATGTTTCTCTTTTCATTATCTTCCGCTTTACGTAACATAATACTTCATTTCATTCATTAACTTTCATCGTAAAGCCGTGGGAAAGATAAACATACATCATAATAAGGAACATTAACATACACAGATAGCATCATCATACACAACATCATCATACATACATAGCATACATCATGCAAAAACATACAACATCACACATCACATCAATCACACGCATCGCATCATATAATCATACATCATCACACATCATCCTCATACATCACCCCATCCATGCCACCACATCATCAACAACCCCAAAGGTCCGAATCTACTCCTGTACATTCCCGAAAGTCGGACAGTAAACTATGGTCATTCGAGCATATGGGTCCCATTTGGTCGCATGATCCTCCATACGTATGAGAACACTCAGGCGAATGGACCACCAGTCGCATAGCCTCCAATCGCATACTTCCCATGCGAATGAACCTCAGTCGCATGACATCCGGGCGTATGGACCCAGTCGCACGCCATTCGGACGCATGGACCTCCATTCGGTCGCCTAGCCCTAGCTGATGCAGAATGCAGTTCATCCCAAACTGCAACTGCCAAATTCGACCTCCAAACTCTTCCAAATCCCTTTTAAGCTCAAATCAACCATTCTAAACCTTAGGGAAGCATACGATGACATCATTCAAGCACAACCAAGCCCGAAATCAAGCCCCAAACGAATCATACACATACACATACATACATAAACGGGTTTACACCCAAATACTCGAAAAAGGGTTTTCAAATGTGTTCCAACCCCAAAATCATTCAAAAACGGGTAAAAGAGGGGTCCTAGAACTCACCTTGATAACCTCGTCGAGTTGAGCTTCGATTCAACTCGCTACACTTTGATTTCCACGCTTGAATCCACACGAACCAAGCTTGAGACCACTTTTTCTCCTTCTCTTCTCTCTAATCCGAAATTTAATAGGTGTTGGGGAGGGTGTGGGTGCCTTACCACTTTTATACTCCCACTCCTCCAAGGGTTTTCCCGTTTTGGAAAGCTTAGAACAGGTTAGAGAGGGTTTAGGGACTGAAATCTTTAGTTCAGGCTCGAAGAGACTGCATTCTACACCCAGTTAGGGCTCATGCGACTAGGAGTTCCTCATGCGACTGAAGGCCATACGGCCAAAAGGCATGGAACTCAAGGTCATACGCTTGAAAGGCATGTGACTGGAGGTCATACGCCTGAAAAGCATGCGATTGAAGGGTATGCAACTAGAGGCCATACGGCCGAAGGTTATGCGACTGAGGGTTACACGACTGGACGTCGCGCGACTGAAGGTCACGCGACTGAGGGTCCATACGCCCCAATAGTGTCCATACGCCTAAGTGTTCATTCGTCCGATGGTGTCCATTCGTCCCATAGTGTCCATGCGCCTAAATGTTCTTATGCGCCTGGAAGGCCATGCGATTGTATAGTGTCATTACGCCCAAATAGGGCTCATGCGCCCGAAAGGACTTAGTTTATTTTCTGATTCTCGAGGGAAAAGTGTTATGTAGGCTTTGACTTGGGAGGTTCCTTGGGGGTTAAGTAAGTTGACTTTTGGGAGTCATAGACGATGTGTTAGGCACGTATGACGTGGCATGTATGATGTATGTTATGTATGTATGATCGTGCCTTGTATGGTGATATTTTTTATGTTCATGTTGATATTTCTTATTATGTCTTCCCATGGATTTACGTTGTATTTTAATGAATGAAATGAAAGTATTATGTAACGTAAAGTGGAAGATAATAAAAAGAGGAACAATGCATGCATTAATGAATGAATGAAAGTAAGAAAGGCTTGCAAGCAAATGTAAGGAGGTTCACACCCAATGAAGGGTGTTAGCTCAACCGTGTGTGGGTTAGCTACCCCGGAAGGATGCACACTGGGGCCTAATCAGTGCGATTAAGCAAATGTATGGAGGTTCACACCCAACGAAGGGTGTTAGCTCAACTGTGTGCGGGTTAACTACCCCGGAAGGATGCACACTGGGGTTCAATCCTTCTGATTGACCATATGTATGGTATCATTGCTGCTTACCCTAGGTACTGGAGTCAGCTTCGTACACAATGTTCAGGGTCTATGAAAGACCTCAGGTCCAGTACCCATTTTATGCATGATGGTGGGGTGAAACACATGGCATTGGTCTGAATGAAAGTAATGATTTAATGACGTATGTACGGAATGGACGAACGAATGACGAAGATAATAATATTATTATCTATGTGTACGTATGGTGTGTGATCATGTACGAAAGTATAATATGATTTTAAAGAAAGTAAAGAACGGTTTTAACGAAAGCAAAGTATGTTTTATTTTAAAACTAGAACTCACTCAGCAATGCTGACTTTTATGTGTTTCCAGTTGGCAGGTAAAGGTTGCTGAGTATGACACGAGGCGGCTACTTGCCTTTTTTGGATGTCATCCATTTTTATAATGCTTTTGTGATGTAATACAACAAGTATTTTGTAATTCGATAACGATTTATTATTTGTAAAAACTTTTATAATGAAATGGAATGTTTGTTTAAATGTTTCCGCTGTAATATTTTATTTAAGTTAATGTAAATATATGTTTTATGTGTGATGAATGACCAGCTGTAAGCGTTCAGGGAACGGGGCCTTACACAATATGTATATATTATATGTAGATACATATATATATATATGTATATATATGTATATATATATATATATATATGTGTGTGTATATATATATATAGTTAGGTTCTTTTCATAACCATGCTTAGAATTAAAACATGCGTAACTCCTATTAGCCATTGATTATACTAAACAACGGTTAAGATTAAAAAAGATAAAATGTAAAATTAATATATCATTTAATTTTTGTAATTTAAGCATAAATAATTTATCAGTAATACGATACCATTTAGTTTCTGGAAACTCACTAGTGAATATTTCATATGTTTCTCATTAAATCAATTCCAAATTGGAGAAAAACTCAATATTTAAATAAAATCACTTTTAACCAGTGGAAAGGATCGGGGTTTTCTGAACCTAAAAAATCTTGCCTGTTTGACAATCAACGATTGAAGATGAGTTGAAGAAGAAAGCAACATGCGATTAAGGCTTTGAAATCATATGAAGGCAATGCACAGTTTACTCATAGGGGTTCTTTATGTTTATGTGTATGTAAAAACCTAGGTACTTCATTGTTTTAAATAAGAAAGCAAAAAATAGTTGATCATTTATTTTATAAAAAAATAAAGAATAGTTTATCGATTGTTATTCTTGTTTAAATCATAATTTGCTGCACAATTGTGTGTAAAAATGTTGAATATTACTCCCCTTCAATAAAACAATAATAATCTAAATCTTTATGTTTATATGGTTAGTGAATATATATAAATTTACAAAACGACAATTATTGTACATTGATTCGAAAAACGAAACAAAATAGGTTTGAAAAAGTGGTTTGTTTTTAGTGTGAAATATAAGCAGGGATTGAAGTAGAATCAGATAGGTATATATGTGGTTCCAAAAGATATATTTATATGCGTAAAATTGAAAAAAAATGATATCATTTAAAATATGAAGAGTTTGATAGTGATTTGATTTATAGTTTAAAATATATTCGTTAAGTACATATGTGCAACTTTAAAATTGAAATTAATGTTATATGGCGTACTTTGACATTAAATTAAAAATATAACAAGCTTGGTGGTGATTTTATATATAGTTTGAAGTATTTTTACTCGCATGTTTGATCATTAATACAAAAATATACATATACGTAATAGATGATGTTGACATGTGTGAGACATTAATCAAGAATAAGAGTGGTTGAAAGGACGTATATGTGAAATTGAACTATAGGTTTACATATGACTAGTGATTTCTCGTTGACGTTACATATGTTTATTTAAACATAGTATACTAAACCTATCTCATAATTAAGCCTATGAACCAGCTTTACATATATGTAAAAAAATACATTAAAAAGATGTACACTACTAATCATAGTTACACTACTGTACATAGTTCATTAAAGAAGGATAAAGACATGACGTGCAATTTAAGAAGCAAAAAGTGAAATGTGCATCCTATATATTGTTATCGGATGTAAACACACAAGTATATAAAGATAAAAGAATCCATAGATGTAAGACCCCGTTCCCGGGACGCTTACAGCTGGCCAATTATCTCTCCCAAAACATATAATTACATTAACTTGAAATAAACGTTGCAGCGGAAATAATAAAAACAACATTTTCATTATAACTGTTTTTGCAAAAGAATACAACATTCGTTACACAATTTCATTTGTTCGCATTACAATGCAAAAACATTAACAAAAGAATGCCATCCAAAATGCCAAGTAGCTACCCCGCGCCATCCTTAGCAATGCTCACCTACCAACTGGAAAAATGTATAAAAAGTCAGTGTTTCTGAATAAGTTCTAGTTTATAATAAAACATACTTTATCTTTCGTTTAAAACCATTCTTTACTTTATTTCAAATCATACCAGGTTTTAGAATGTGATCACACATCGTCGTACACATAGATAATAGTTATTATCTTCATCATCGTTCATTTCGTACATTTATTATCTTCCATTTCCATCTAGGTCATGTCATGTGCTTAACCCCCCTCTAGAGCACCAAGCAATACATCTAGGGTTAAGTGACAAGGACCCCATACATATGGTCAATCACAAAGTTTGAACCCCTGTGTGCATCCTCATAGGGTATATAACCCACACACAGTTGAGCTGACAACCCCTCAATGGGTGTGAACCTCCATACATTTGCTTAATCACACGGATTAAGCCCTAGTGTGCATCCTCATGGGGTAGCTAAACCGCACACGGTTGAGCTAACACCCGTCATTAGGTGTGAACCTCCATACATTTGCTTGCAAGCCTTTCTTACTTTCATTCGTTCATTAATGCATGTGTTCTTTCATTTCTTTTCTCTTTTCATTATCTTCCACTTTACGTTACATAATACTTTTCATTCATTAACATTCAACGTAAAGCCACGGGAAAATAATTGTATAACAACGAATATATACATAAACATACACCATCACCTTACAAGGCACATCATACATACATAACATACATCATACATACCAAGTCAAAGCCCACTACATCATCTATGACCTCAAAAGTCAGCTTACATGAACCCCCGGGAACCTCCCAAGTCAAAGCCTACATTTCACTTTTTCCCCAAAAATTCAGAAAATATTCTAAGCGTTCATCCGCATTTCTTTTTGTTCATCCGCATTTCTTTTTGTTCATCCGCATTAACTTTTGTTCATCCGGATTTCCTCTTTACTCATCCACATTTTCTTACTCATACGCATTTCCTTACTCATCCATATTTCCTTACTCATCCGCATTTCCTTACTCATCCGCATTTCCTTACTCATCCGTATTTCCTTACTCATCCGCATTTCCTTACTCATCCGCATTGACTTACTTATCCGCATTTCCTTACTCATCCGCATTGACTTTCTCATCCGCATTGACTTACTCATCCGCATTTCCTTACTCATTTGCATTGAATTTCTCATCCGCATTGACTTCTCATCCGCATTGACTTTTACTCATCCGCATTTGTCAATGCTCATCCGTATTTGTCAATGCTCATCTGTATTGACTTACTCATCTACATTGACTTTTTCATGAACATTGACTTTTACTCATCCGTATTTGTCAATGCTCATCCGCATTTGTCAATGCTCACCCGCATTTTTCACACTTAAGCAGTTATTCTAAAACTTAGGCGTATTAGCCACTGTTTGGGCACATGGGCAGCCTAGGGCACACTTAACATCATAATTCGATCCCCAAACACCATCTATCATGTTCTAAGCTTAAATCATGCATTCTAAGCCTTAGAAACACAACCATAACATCGTCAAACATGAACATAGTCTAAAATCACACCATACCCGCAACATACACACATTCATACATACGGGTATGAAACCCTAGTTTTATAAAAAAATTCATACATGCATTTCCAGCCCCAAAATCAGTTAAAACATGTAAAAGAGGGGTTCTAGAAGTCACCTTAGTAGCCTCTTTGGGTAAGACTTCCTTCAAAGCCCGATTGCTACAAGTTCTCACCTAGAAACCTACTAAAAACACACAACCGAACACACACAACATACATAAGCACACAACCGAGGATGAAGCCAGTCAAGAACATCCTAAACACACGAGTTCTTACCTTGAATTCGAACCTTTCCTTCTTGTTCTTCAAAATACCGAAACTTTCTGCTTCTCTTTCTTCCTTTCCTTAAAAATCCGAAAGATACAAGGTGTGTCGGAGGTGATGGGCGACCATCACCTTTTACTCACCAACTTTTCCAACTTTTTTCCTTTTTACACTTTTTACCCTTCAAATTGGGTAAAATATATTTTCTTTCTTATTCTTCACTTTATTCTTCATATTTTGTCTTTTATAAATAACCGGGTGTTACAAGTCCACCACCCTTATTTAGTTTTCGTCCCTGAAACCTGTTATTCCTCAAACAATCGTGGGTAATGCTGTCTCATCTCTTCTTCAGTCTCCCACGTAGACTCTGATCCCGTTCTGTGCTTCCACTGTACCTGCACAAGAGGAACCACTTTATTCCTTAACCTCTTCTTTTTACGGTCAATGATCGCCACTGGTTGCTCCACATAATTGAGCCATTCGTCTACCTCGATATCTTCCAGTGGTACAACAATGTCTTCATCTGCCAAACATTTCCTCAGATGAGATACATGGAATGTCGGATGAATTCCACCTAACTCATTTGGTAACTCCAATCTATAGGCCACCTCTCCTACTCTAGCAATGATTCAGAAAGGCCCTATGTATCTTGGGCACAACTTGCCTCGCTTTCAGAACCGATTGATACCCTTCTAGGGTGTGACTTTCAACATAACCCTGTCACCCACCTAGAACTCAATTGGTCTACGTCGTTTATCAACACGTGACTTCTATCTATCTTTGGCTGCCTTCATGAAGGCTTTGATCTTTTCAAGCATCTCAGTCGTAGCCTGGATCACCTCGACCCTTCCTAACTTTTTCTAACCAATATCACCCCAACACACCAGTGTTCAACATCTCCTACCATATATCATCTCATAAGGGAGCATACCAATACTGGCATGATAACTATTGTTATATGAGAACTCAGCTACCGGTAAGTGGTCATCCTAATTTCCTCCGAAATCAATGACGTATGCCCAGAGCATATCCTCCAGCGTCTGAATCGTCCTCTCCGACTTACCATCCGTTTGAGGATGATAAGCCATACTAATATGTAACCTCGTTCCCATCGCATCGTGGAATTTCTTCCAAAATTTAGATGTAAACCGAGTGTCATGATCAGACACAATTAACACTGGCACACCATGACGAGTTATAATCTCCTTAATGAAAAGATCAACCAACCTCTCAGATGAATATGTCTCGCGGATCGGTAGAAGGTTTGCACTCTTCGTCAAACTATCAACTATCACCCATATAGCATCATACCCTCGCGCGGTACACGGTAGCTTCATAATTAAATACAGGGTGATATGTTCCCACTTCCACTCCGGTATATCCAAAGGTTGGATCTTCTCATACGGGTTTTCGTGCTCGGCCTTCACTTGCAAACAAGTAAGGCATTTACTCACATACTCCACCACATCACACTTCATACCCGACCACCAATAATCTTTCTTAATGTCTTGGTACATCTTTGTAGCATCGGGATGAATAAAGTATCGAGTCTTATGAGCTTCATCCATAATCTTCATGCATAGATCCCTATAACGATGAATCCACATCTACCCGAATCGGGTCTTAACACCAAGTGTGTTTTCACCCAATTCCGCGACTAGACCTCTCATTCTTTCGGAGTTAAGATGATCTTCCTTCAACGCCTCCTCCTAATACTCCTTAGCTTGCTTCATGACATCTGAGGTCATGATCAACTGGTAAGCTTTCACCCGAATTGGCTCGGGTCTCTCTTTTTGGCTAAGGGCATCCGCCACAACGTTGGCTTTGCCTGGATGGTAGTGGATCTCGCAATCATAATCTTTTATAAGCTCCAACTATCTCCTCTGCCTCATGTTCAAATCTTTCTGCTCAAAGAAGTACTTCAGGCTCTTGTGGTTGATGTATATGATGCACTTCATCCCGTAAAGGTAGTGCCTCCAATTCTCTAACGCAAAGAACACAGATGCTAGCTCTAAGTCATGAGTAGGATAATTGACCTCATGAACCTTCAACTGTCGGGATGCATAGGCTATAACCTTTCCTCTCTGCATTAACACATCCCAACCCCGAGTAGGAAGCATCAGAATAAAACACCAGATCTTCACTTCCATCGGGTGATGACAAAACTTGAGCTTGATTCAATCTCACCTTTAACTCGTCAAATACCTTCTCTTGAGCTTGACCCTATACAAACTTAACATCCTTACTGTAACATCCACCATTTTTCCAAGTTAAAACCCAATCCCAAACCCATTTTGAGCTTCCTTTATTAATTTACTTAATAAATGGATCAAATACATTAAATATGTAATCAACTTATTGATTGACAATTAATTCTTTTTTATAAAATTATAAAGTTTATTAATCATGTTACAACAAATAACTAAATGGAAAAGACTTATTAAAACTTATAAAGTTATAAAATGAATTTTAATAAACTTATAAAGTTTTATTAGTAATTATGAATTTTAAATACTGAAAATAAATAATCAAATTATAAAGTTTACAAATTTTATAAAAGTTATAAAGATTA
>BJCM01066147.1:0-38728 GCA_018326385.1 Flaveria bidentis | reverse complement strand
CTTTGGAAAAGTCCTCACACTTTCGAATTGTTAATATTGAATAGCGGGGAAACTTGGGTAGTACTACTGGGTCTGACGAGCCCCACCCGTGTGACTCGAGGTCAACCGGGTGCAATTTGTCCTATTGAACATTGTCACGACCTGTTAAGTCGTGACAGGAGGCAACAACTTATCACAGTCAGCTTCAATTGCGAAATCATTATAAAATTAATATTTATTGTTAATAGACTAGCTATCTGTTACAATACACTGCTTATATATCACAATTGTTAACTTGATTAAATTTGAACGCCAACTCTTGAACTCACCAACCATTGTGTTGACATTTTAGTATGCTATTCTCAGGTCGTTAACTTCGCTTGCCATTAGGAGCACTGCACGGGTTCCATCATGCATATTAAGACTCCGTTTAAAAGACATATTTGTTGGTTTATAATTATTAAAGGTTTCTCATTTGGTTTGGCACGTGTTTTGCCATATTATACATTTATACACTTTGGGTTTCTTTACTTACAAAACGCTTCCGCATGGTTTTAAAGTTTTAACTTTGGTTGATTTTATTTTAAGTGTGGCATATAGAGTCGTTCTGAGTAACTATTGAATGCGATCCTGGTTTGTTCACACGCCTCGCGGTAAAACTCTGCACGTGGATTTTGAGGGTGTGACAGAAGGTTATGCGACTGAAGGCCATACGGTCGAAAGGTCATGCGACTGAAGGTCACACGACTGGAAGTCAAGCGACTGAAGGTCATGCGACTGAGGGTCCATACGCCCATAGTGTTCATGCATCTGGAAGCCCTCCATACGCCTATGTGTTCATTCGTCCCATGGTGTCCATGCGCCTAAGTAAACTCATACGCCTGGAAGGCCATGCGACTATATAGTGCCCATACTCCCAAATAGGGCTTATGCGCCCGAAAGGACTTAGAATGTTTTCTTGAGTTTTGGGGTAAGAGTAAATGTAGGCTTTGACTTGGGAGGTTCCCAGGGGCTAAGTAAGTTGACTTTCTGAAGTCATAGATGATGTGATGGGTGATGGGTGATGTATGATGATGTATGTTATGTATGTATGATGGTGCCTTATATGGTGATGTTGTATGTTTATATTCATGTGCCTTGTTATGTATAATTATTTTCCTATGGCTTTAGGTTGAATGTTAAGGAATGAATGATAAAGTATTATGTAACGTAAAGTGGAAAATAATGAAAAGAGGAACGTAATGCATGCATTAATGAATGAATGAAAGTAAGAAATGTTTGCAAGCAAATGTATGGAGGTTCACACCCAATGAAGGGTGTTAGCTCAACCATGTGCAGGTTAGCTACCCCGAAAAAATGCACACCAGGGCCTAATCCGTGCGATTAAGCAAATGTATGGAGGTTCACACCCAATGAAGGGTGTTAGATCAACTGTGTGCGGGTTAACTACCCCGGAAGGATGCACACTGGGGTCTAATCCGTGTGATTAACCATACGTATGGGATCCTTGCCGCTTACCCCGGTACTGTGGTCAGGCCACCGGGCATAATTTATGGGAGTCTATTTATAGACTTCGGCCCAGTACCCGCTTTATGCATGACAGTGGGGTGAAGCACATGGCATTGGTCCGGATGAAAGTAAAGATTTAATGATGAATGTGCAGAATGAACAAATGAATAATGAAGATAATAATGATATTATCTGTGTGCATGTATAGTGCATGATCACGTACGATTGTAGAGAACGGTTTTAAACGAAAGATAAAGTATGTTTTATTTTAAAACTAGAACTCACTCAGCAACACTGACTTTTATGTGTTTCCAGATAGCAGGTAAAGGTTGCTGAGGATGGCACGGGGCGGCTACTTAGCTTGTTTTGGATGGCATCCATTTTTATAATGCTTTTGTGATGTAATGCAACAAGTATTTTGTAATTCGATAACGATGTATTATTTTGCAAAATCTTTTATAGTGAAATGGAATGTTTGTTTTAATGTTTCCGCTGCAATGTTTCTTTAAGTTAATGAAAAATATATGCTTTATGTGCGACGATTGACCAGCTGTGAGCATCCCGGGAACGGGGCCTTACAAGTTGGTATCAGAGCCAAAGTTTAAGTGAAATGGGTAAATTTTCAAAATAAACCTAAACTTATACTGAAAATGGGACGGAAAGGGAAAGGATGCCAGTCTGAGTAGCTGCGTGCCATCAGGTATTTTTTTAATGTTAACCGGTATTATGTGAACATGTCATGTGGTTTATGTGTTGTTTGTAGATTTAGATACTGATGTAGTCAGCAAAGGTAAGGCTTGGGGTATGAAGAGTAAAGTAAGTGGCTAATCACAATTGGATACTGTAATTAGGGACTTACTATACTTGATATAAACTAAGTTGTTCCCTTGAATGACCGTGTTGGTGTTTGAATCTTTCAGTGTGTGTTGATGGCCGGTGGTAGATCATCTAAAGCTTCGCAGGGTGGAGGTCCTGGTGGACGTGGTGTTGAACCGCGGCCTAAAAGAGGAAGGCCTAGAGTCGAAAAGGTGGTTCATGAAGAACCCGAGACCCCTCATCCAGAGGGTGGAGACGAGAGTGCTAATCTGAGAGCCTTAGTAAAGGAGGCTGTTATGGAAGAAGTTCATGAGGTCATGCAGACGATCTTACCGTCTGTGGTGACTGAAGTGATTAAGGCTGTAAGAGAAGGAGAAAGAAGGGAGAGGAATATGTCCTCGGGAGGACGAGAGCGACCGGAGACTGAGACGGTTCTCTCCGATGATTAGGAGGAGGAAGAAGAAGAGCCTGCGTTGGAGGCGGCACAAGGCTGCAACTACGGGGCATTCCAAAGGTGCAAGCTCCCTACTTTTGACGGTAATGGCACTGTTGCTTCTGCTCACCGATGGGTGAGAGAAATTGCGGTGGTACTTGATATTAGCAAGTACCGAGAAGACCAGAAGGTGAAGTTTGTTGCCCACTCGTTTGTGGACTCGGCTCTGTGTTGGTGGGACAATATTGTCCAAGCTGAGGGTAGTCGGGTAATTAGAAAGATGAAGTGGGCATAGCTGAAAAGACTAGTAATTGAGGAGTTTTATCCTCGCAGGGACATGGATAAGGTGGAAAGAGAATTCTTGCAGCTGGAGCCGAGAACAATGACACATCAGCAATACACCATGAAGTTTAATGAAATGGCACCGCTGGTGCCGGACCAAGCGACACCTACATCACAAAGGATTAAGAGGTATATTCAGGGCTTGCCAACGGATATTCGCAAGCACATGATTGATGCCCGACCAAGCACGTTTAGGTCGACAGTTGACGTGGCAGGGAGGTTGTACAACGAGCGAGAGGTGGTGGTGACTGAGGTGAGCAAAAAGGGTGGTGGTGACCGGAATTGGAATAGGAAGAG
Source organism: Flaveria bidentis (assembly GCA_018326385.1). Classification (NCBI taxonomy): domain Eukaryota; kingdom Viridiplantae; phylum Streptophyta; class Magnoliopsida; order Asterales; family Asteraceae; genus Flaveria; species Flaveria bidentis. Next base: position 35,352 of record BJCM01066147.1, on the reverse strand, counting down.
GTTTGGTCGGGGTGGTGCCCCAACGAGTAACAAGAGTGCACGGGTGGATGACTGCCGTGTGGTCACACCTAGTGTGGGATTGAAGAGGTGTGGCAAATATGGAAAGGATCATATCGGAGAATGTAGGTTGGGATCAAGTTTATGCTTCAAGTGTGGGAGGATGGGGAATATAACAAAGGATTGTCATGCGACGAGATGTTTTAACTGTGGCAGGGAGGGTCACATGAGTAGGGATTGCAAGAAACCAAGGGCTGAAGGTTCGGGGGTGAAGAAGGCTGGAGGAGAAGGACAGAGGGCGAGCGCCAGAGCGTTTACGATGACGCAGGAGGAGGCTAGGACGGACCCTGATGTTGTGTCATGTACGTTTCAAGTAAACCAAACTTTAGCCTTTGTGTTATTTGATTCTTGTGTTAGTAAAAGTTTTATTTCTGCTAGTTTCTGTGCTAAACTGTCTGTTAGTAGTAGGAGTGTAGATGCGCCCTTTGATGTAGAAACTGCCATAGGTAAGTTACCCGGATTTCTAAGATGATAGAAGGTTGTGACGTGGAACTAGAATGTCATAAGTTTCTGGTTAGACCATTCGTGATGACCTTAGGCGGGTTTGACGTAGTCCTAGGAATGTATTGGTTGGCGGACTATGAGGCGAATATTATGTGTCGCAAGAAGATGATTCAATTGACAGCGCCTGACGGGAGTTCAGTGACGATTTACGGTGATCGAGTTACCACTATTCCGAAGGTAATTTCGATGGCGGTGGCGGGAAAGCGCATGAGGCATGAATGTAACGCGTACTTGGCCTATGTAAAGGATGTGGATACACCCATACCACAATTGTCCGATGTACTGGTTATGTGTGACTTTCCCAATGTATTTCCCGAAGACTTACCAGGAGTGCCACCTGACCGTGAGATTGAGTTTCAGATTGATTTGATATCGGGTGCCCAACCTGTTGCCAAGACACCGTATCGGTTGGCTCCGACGGAGATGAAGGAGTTAATGCAGCAATTACAAGAGCTTCTTGATAAGGGGTTCATTAGACCAAGTATCTCTCCTTGGGGTGCTCCGGTCTTATTCGTGAAGAAGAAAGACAGTAGCATGAGGAGGAGTATCGACTACCGTGAGCTGAATAAGTTGACGGTAAAGAACCAATACCCGTTACCAAGATTTGATGATTTGTTCAATTAGCTTCAAGGTGCTAGTTGGTTCTTGAGGATAGATCTTCGATCTGGCTACCATCAGCTAAAGATGAAAGAGCAGGATATCCCTAAAACAGCTTTTCGCACGCGCTATGGACACTACGAGTTTCTCGTTATGTCGTTTGGTTTGACTAACGCGCCAACTACTTTAATGGAATTAATGAATTGAGTGTGTCGGCCGATGTTAGATAAATCAATGATTGTGTTTATTGATGATATCCTGATTTACTTGAAGAGCGAGAATGAGCATGCTGGTCACATTCGAGAGGTGTTGGAGACGTTGAAAAGGAAGAAGTTGTATGCCAAGTACTCTAACTGCTCATTCTGGTTGCTTGAGGTTCAGTTCTTGGGTCACGTAGTGAATCCTGAGGCAATTATGGTGGACCTGACAAAGGTGGAGGCGGTGATGCAATGGGAGTCTCCAAAGACGCCATCCAAGATTTGCAGTTTCTTGGGTTTGGCGGGCTATTATAGAAGATTCATTCAAGACTTCTCTAAGATTGCATCTCCACTAACCAAGTTGACCTGGAAAGATGTAAAGTTTGTATAGGGTCAAGCTCAAGAGAAGGAATTTTAGGAGTTAAAGGCGAGATTGACTCAAGCTCCTGTCTTGTCGTTACCCGATGGAAGTGAAGATCTAGTGGGATATTCTGATGCTTCCTACTCGGGGTTGGGTGTGTGTTAATGAAGAGAGTAAGGGTTATAGCCTATGCATCCTAACAGTTGAAGGTTCATGAGGTTAACTACCCTACTCATGACTTGGAGCTAGCAGTTGTGGCCTTCGCGTTGAAGATTTGGAGGCACTACCTGTATGGGACGAAGTGCACCATATTAACCGACCACAAGAGCTTGAAGTATTTCTTCAAGCTGAAAGATTTGAACATGAGGCAAAGGAGATGGTTGGAGCTCATAAAGCACTATGATTGCGAGATCTATTACCATCCAGGCAAAGCCAACGTGGTGGATGATGCCCTTAGCCGAAAGGAGAGACCCGAGCTGATTCGGGTGAAGGCTTACCAGTTAATCATGACCTTTGATGTCATGAAGCAGGTCAAAGAGTTTCAAGATAAGGAATTGAAAGAAGATCATCTTAACTCTGAAAGAATGAGAGACCTGGTTGCGGATCTGGGTGAAAACACACTCGGTGTTAGGACCCGATTCGGGCATATGTGGATTCCTCGTTTTGGGGATCTACGTGGGAGGATTATGGGTGAAGCTCACAAAACCTGATACTCCATTCATCCCGGTGCTACAAAGATGTATCAAGACATGAAGAAAGATTATTGGTGGCCAGGTATGAAGCGTGATGTGGTGGAGTATGTGAGTAAATGCCTTACTTGTTTACAAGTGAAGGCCGAGCACCAAAAGCCGTATAGGAAGATCCAACCTTTGGATATACCGGAGTGGGAGTGGGAGCGTATCACCATGGACTTTGCTACGAAGCTATCGCGTACAGCGCGAGTATATGATGCCATATGGGTGATAGTTGATCGTTTGACAAAAAGTGCTCACTTCCTACCGATTCGCGAGATTTATTCATCTGAGAGGTTAGCGGATCTGTTTATTAAAGAGATTGTAACGCGTCATGGTGTGCCGGTGTCTATTGTGTCTGATCATGACACACAGTTTACATCTAAATTTTGGAAGAAATTCCATGACGTAATGGGAACGAGGTTACACTTTAGCACGACTTATCATCCTCAGACAGATGGTCAGTCAGAAAGGACCATTCAGACATTGGAAGATATGCTCCGGGCAAGCGTCATTGATTTTGGAGGAAGTTGGGATGACCACTTACCGTAAGCTGAGTTCTCATATAACAATAACTATCATGCCAGTATCGGTATGCCTCCTTATGAGATGCTATACGGTAGGAGATGTAGGACACCCGTTTGTTAGGGTGATATCGACCATATAGAGTTAGGGAGCGTCGAGGTGGTCGAGGCTACGACTGAGAAGCTGGAAAGGATCAAGGCCTTCATGAAGGCAGCTAAAGACATGCAAAAGTCGTGTGTTGATAAGAGACGTAGACCGATTGAGTTCCAGGTGGGTGATAGAGTCATGTTGAAAGTCTCACCTTGGAAAGGTATCAATCGGTTTAGAAAGTAGGGCAAGTTGAGCCCAAGGTACATAGGGCCTTTGAAATCATTTCTCGAGTAGGAGAGGTGACCTATAGACTGGAGTTACTGGAGGAGTTAAGTAGAATTCATCTGACATTCCAGGTATCTCATCTGAGGAAATGTTTGGCAGACGAGGACATGGTGGTCCCACTAGAAGATATCGAGGTAGATGAACGACTCAATTATGTAGAGCAACCGGTGGCAATCATTGATCGTAAAGAGAAGAGGTTGAGGAATAAAATGGTTCCCTTTGTGCACGTACAATGGAAGCACAGAAAGGGGTTTGAGTCTACGTGGGAGACTGAAGAAGAGATAAGACAACATTATCCATATTTGTTCGAGGAATGACAGGTTTCAGGGACGAAACCTATATAAGGGGGGTGGACTTGTCACACCTGGTTATTTTCTTTGAAGCCAAAGAAAGAAGAAAAAGAAAGAAAAAGAAAGAAAAAGGGGGAAAGACATTTTACGCAAGTCAAGGGGTAAAAAGTATCAAAAAGGACAAAAGTTTGGAAGAGTGGGTGTAAAGGGGGCATGGAAGCCCACTCTCCCCCCATACTCCCTTCCATTCAGATCAGAGAGAGAGAGAGAGAAAGGGAAAAATGGCAAAAAGCTTCGGGTTTCTTGAAGATCAAGGTGAAGAGCCGAATCCAAGTGGGTTCTAGGTGTGAATTTGAAGCAAGCGAGTTTGTGGGAAGCTCTACTCGAAGAGGCTGCTAAGGTGAGTTCTAGGACCCCCATTTTACACGTTTTTAACTGACTTTTTGGGGCTAGAACGCATATGAAACTGTTTTTGAAGTGTTGGGTGTGTACCCGTATGTATGTGTATGTGTGTGATTCGAGTGGGGTTTGAGTTCGGGAAATGTTGTGCTTGAATGGTTATGTGAATGTGTTTCTAAGGCTTAAGATGGATGGTTTAAGCTTAGAACAGGTTAGAGAGGGTTTGGGGACTGGAATATGTTGTTCAGGTTCGAAAGAGGCTGCATTCTACACCCAATTAGGGCTCATGCGACTAGGAGTTTCCTCATGCGACTAGAGGTCATACGACCGAGAAGCATGCGACTGAAGGCCATACGGCCGAAAGGCATGTGACTAAAGGTCATGCGATTGAAGGCCATACGGCCGAAAGGTCATGCGACTGAAGGTCACACGACTGGAAGTCATGCGACTAAAGTTCATGAGACTGAAGGTCCATACGCCCATAGTGTTCATGCATCTGGAAACCCTCCATACGCCTAAGTGTTCATTTGTCCCATGGTGTCCATGCGCCTAAGTGTTTTCATGCGCCTGGAAGGCCATGCGACTATATAGTGCCCATACGCCCAAATAGGGCTTATGCGCCCGAAAGGACTGAGAATGTTGTCTGAGTTTTGGGATAGAGTAAATGTAGGCTTTGACTTGGGAGGTTCCCGGGGGCTAAGTAAGTTGACTTTCTGAAGTCATAAATGATGTGATGAGTGATGTATGATGATGTATGTCATGTATGTATGATGGTGCCTTGTATGGTGATGTTGTATGTTTATATTCATGTTCCTTGTTATGTATGATTATTTTCCCGTGGCTTTACGTTGAATGTTAAGGAATGAATGATAAAGTATTATGTGACGTAAAGTGGAAGATAATGAAAAGAGGAACGTAATGAAAGAATGCATGCATTAATGAATGAATGAAAGTAAGAAAGGCTTGCAAGCAAATGTATGGAGGTTCACACCCAATGAAGGGTGTTAGCTCAACTGTGTGCAGGTTAGCTACCCCAGAAGGATGCACATCGGGGCCTAATCCATGTGATTAAGCAAATGTATGGAGGTTCACACCCAATGAAGGGTGTTAGCTCAACTGTGTGCGGGTTAACTACCTCGGAAGGATGCACACTAGGGTCTAATCCATGTGATTGACCATACATATGGGATCCTTGCTGCTTACACCAGTACTCTGGTCAGGCCACCGGGCACAATGTATGGGAGTCTATTTATAGACTTCGGCCCAGTACCCGCTTTATGCATGACGGTGGGGTGAAGCACATGGCATTGGTCCCGATGAAAGTAAAGATTTAATGATGAATGTGCGGAATGAACGAACAAATAATGAAGATAATAATGATATTATCTATGTGTATGTATAGTGCATGATCACGTACGATTGTAGAGAACAGTTTTAAACGAATGATAAAGTGTGTTTTATTTTAAAACTAGAACTTACTCAGCAACGCTGACTTTTATGTGTTTCCAGATGGCAGGTAAAGGTTGCTGAGGATGGCACGGGGTGGCTGCTTAGCTTGTTTTAGATGGCATCCATTTTTATAATGCTTTTTTTATGTAATGCAACAAGTATTTTGTAATTCGATAACGATGTATTATTTTGCAAAAACTTTTATAATGAAATGGAAAGTTTGTTTTAATGTTTCCGCTGCAATGTTTCTTTAAGTTAATGAAAAATATATGCTTTATGTGCGACGATTGACCAGCTGTGAGCGTCCCGAGAACGGGGTCTTACATGAACACTTGAAACCTATTTTAAACAATTTGCAAGACCACCTGACTTCATTCATGATGTTAAATTCAAACTATGGATGGTATGTGTGGGTCATGGGTTTCATGTGGTGTTTCATCATAAATTAATTATATGTGTTAGTAATGTGTGACACACTCAAGTAGTATGTTAAATTTTGTTGTATAGTAATGTGTGGCACACTCAAGTAGTATGTTAAATTTTGTTGTATCGTTAAAGATGTGGATATACGCGTTAAAGTATCACATTGTTTCAAACACACACACATATATAGGTAATGTTTTATTCCAATTATAAGCTAATTATCACCAACATTCGTGTGTGTCGGTTTACCTCTTGTGCGATCCGGTAATTTCTAAAATTGCCACTAGAATGTCATGCGATGAATAGACTTGTTATGCATACGATGGCATAATTATCCAAAACTAACTTGTCTCATGTGATAGAGCGAGTTCAATGTAATTTCGGTCTAGAGTTTCATTGTATCTTTACCATGGGGAGGTGACTCTGTTCAACCTTTTGATCTCCGATCCATGATTTTCACATGTTCCTTCTTGAAATGAATCTTATCATCAACTTGTATTTCCTCAAGTGATATAATAAAAATATCATCTAATAAGCATTTTTTCAGATTTGATATATGGAACGTGTCCACTACATTCTTGAGTTAATATGGTAAATTTTGAGTTGATAAGCAATGGGACCAGTTCTTGTAAGGATTTCAAAGGGTCTAATGTATCAAGAGTTGATGTCAAACCCTCACTAAGGTGGAAACGCGAGTGAGTGATGAAATCGTATCATAAGAACACATGGTCACGAGAAATTCTAAACGTAATACATTCCAAAGATAGTGCTCCACATCAACGTCTCAGGTTACAAAATAGATTACATATATGGACTTAAATCATTAATCTATATTAAGCAATCTTTCATTGTAGCCTAAATGTGCAAAGGATCGATTCCAACGCTACCACACCTAGTTGTCACCGGAAAAACATTTTAAAACGGTCAACTAAATGTTGGGAGCTCATAGAGTATGAGACTTGATAAATATATGTCATAATAGTGAAGCAATTGCAAGTAAAATATGAATCAAGCAATTATAAATAAATTTAAATATGAGACATAAAGCAATGAGCACACAACCAAAACTATAACCTAGAAAAAACACAAGGGGCATTTGGTTCGTGACATTTGTTGAAATTGAAATCAGAAGGAATTGTAATGTATTTTGAGCAATCAGCGGAGGTCGTCGGTTAGGGTTGATGAGCGCCTGCGGGGATTAGCAAATGGCAATGGTGGTTGGTGGCTAAGGTTGGTAGCGACGATGGTCGAAGGTTGTAGGCGGCGATTGAGGTGGCGTTTGACAGCGACAACAGTTGGAGGCGACAACTAGGGGTCAGTGGCGGTGGTCGGAGGTCGGTGGCGGTGGCGATCAGTGGTCTGTGGTGATAGCGGTCAGAAGTTGGCGGCGTTGGCAAGGGTCGTCAGTAGTGTTGGTTGGTGGTGGGCGGGGACGGTAGGTTGCAGTCAATTGAATTTGAAATCTTTTAAAATTTGGAAGGATTTTGAAATCCTTCATTTGAAGGAATTTGAGGGAATTATTTCCAATTCCAATTTAAATTACTTTTGCAACCAAACACGTTAAGAATTGAATTAAAATTTCAATCCCAGCAAATTCTTACCAATCAAACACAATAACCGATAGAATTCATATTTTATTTTTATTAAATTCCATTAAATTTTTGCATACAAACGTCTCATAAATGCCCTCCAATACTTATCAGGAGTATTGACCGTTGTTGGTGCAGAAATAAACATTCAATGTAAGTGACCATTGATTAACGCCTGCAACAAGTCTAGAGAATGTGGGTGTCTACCCTGATAGTACTATACATATGCTCTAGCGTTTCTATCCTAGAGTTAATTGGTTGTGCCGTGAAAGTAGAGAATTTGCATGTGATAATGATAAGATAAACTCATGCAATATTCAAACAACAAACATAACATATAAAACAATAAGCAGATTCTTTCAAAAAAAAATGGACTACTAGAACTCTCTATTGTTGTTACATTGTTTGAGATTCCTTACTCCAAAATTCGATATTGCTAAACCGAAGTGCTTCCTACATTTATATGACATGTTTTTCTAAAAGTAGTTATAACCGGTTTAAAAACCTTCACATATTCAAACAACATAAAAGTAGAAGGTTTACATACCAACGAGCATTCGGTTTAATTATATTTAAGTGTGTAATATATTTTATTTTGCCGTAGGTTAGATAATTCAAATACTACGGTACGTAGCTCAAGTGAATTCAAGAACTTTTTAGAAATAAAATTAAATGTACAACTTAGAAGCTGTTTAAAAGGTTATACACGTATTCTAAAAATGCCCAAAGAAAATTTTGTATGCGCTGACAAGTTTAACAACTTGTGCGTAGTGTACTAATTAAGTTTATATTATCATGACGTCTCTTACAAGAATTATAACTTCATCTTGAAATTCTTTGTTATTCATCTGTAACTTCATTGCATTAGAACATGTTATCACCAACAATTCTTCCATTATCGTGAAAAACTTGGTGTCATTTTCTTATTTATTATGGATGATCTTGTTTGTGCTCATCATGTGTTTGATGAAATGCCTGAAAGAAGTTTTAATCTTTGGACCCAATTGCAAGATTGTATAATTTGATCAAAATGGTATCTTTGAGGTTTTATGTAAAGGCCTTTTGGTTTACATCATGTATGTAATATGTTTCCAGATTTTTTCTTTGCTACAATAATCTGCATTTTGGGAGTACCACATTGCAAAAATGACATTTGGGAAATTTACAGTTTGACTTTACATGTGTTTGGTTTTCTAAAAATAGTTTTTTTTTGTGTTTATAGAGAGCTACATGTCAAGCCAATATGTGTAATTATGTTGCATGAATTAATCATTAAACTGATTGTATCATTAAACTTATTAATCGTTAAACTTATTGTTTAATTTTTTTTTCTTTTTTGATCCACCTATGATTCCTAATCTATTTCTATTTCCATCGGCAATGACCCAAAACCCCCAACATAAAAGGATCAAGAAGAGGTGAAAGATAATCAGGATCTCATTGGCTCTCCTTTGATTTGTTAGCAAAGACATAGGAAAACCAAACCAGAGAGAGAAAGAGAGATACAGAAAACAAAAAATGAAATTAGAGAGAACACAGTAAGAGATAACAAAAGAGAGAAATAGAGTCATTACAATCTTGCATGCTGTGTGGAGGATTATGGCTATTTAATCTTTATTTCCATCATATTTATGATGATATCATGTTCTGTTTCGTGGAATTCATGACCTTTTGTTTCAACAAAAGAAAGTTAGGAAGAAAATTCATGATCAAGTTATAAAATCTGAATTCGGTGTCATGAAGGCATGGGAAGCAACAATTCGGAAAACACAACAAGCCAAAAAACAGGCCAGCAATATCTTCGGGTCAGCTCATGTGGCCCATGTAGACGATGAAGAGATCGAGCAGGATGAGATTCTTGCAGCTGGTGAGGTCTATCATGCAGAAAGATACCTATCAAATGGTGACTACTACACGGGTCATTGGTCAGACAACTTTCCACATGGGTTTGGTAAATATTGGTGGACTGATGGTTGCATGTATGTTGGTGACTGGTTCAAAGGCAAGACCATGGGACGGGGCACCTTTAGTTGGCCCACAGGAGCTGTCTACGAAGGTGACTTCAAAAGCGGTTATATGGATGGCGAGGGCACCTATACGGGCCCAAATGGTGACACGTATCGAGGTCAGTGGATTATGAATTTAAAACATGGACATGGGGTTAAAGAATATACAAATGGTGATATATATGACGGAGAATGGTGTGGAGGGGTACAGGGAGGTAAGGGTGAGTATAAATGGAAAGATGGTAATCATTATACTGGAGAATGGAACAATGGAACAATGGGTGGGAAGGGTAAATTGGTCTTTGTTGATGGGAGCATGTATGAAGGAGAATGGGATGAAGGTTTACCAAAAGGAAACGGCTTGTTTACATGTGCAAACGGGTGTGAATACAATTGTAACTGGAGTAAAGATCCCGAAGAACAAAATCTTACATTTACACCATGTGATGGTTGTGATGTTGAACATGATCCACAAGACGTTTATGATGTTTATCTTAAAGATAATATAATTTCACCTCAAGATAAAGTTCCGATTTTGCCCTCACAGAAGAAATTAGCAATTTGGAGATCATCTAAAGGAACTGAACCATTGGTTCGTTCTAAAAGAATGTCAGTTGATGCAAGATTGGATGGAAATATAGATGATGAATTTAATAAAATGAGAATGTTGGATGATAATGAAAGAAGTATAAAATCTAGAGATGATGTAGCATTAATACCATCATCAGAAGGAAGTCCAATTCAGATTCCAAAAGTTGTCAAGAAACAAGGTGAAACAATTTCAAAAGGGCATAAGAATTATGAACTTATGCTTAATTTGCAACTGGGTATCAGGTTATAATTCTAAGTTCCAATTTTTCTTATTTTGAATTAATCTTGTTTTTTTTTTCTTTTGTATGTTTTTGTAATGAAATTTAGTTATTTGTAGGCATTCTGTAGGAAGACCAGGTCCAATGCCATCTTTAGATTTAAAGTCTTCAGCTTTTAATCCAAAAGAAAAAGTTTGGACAAGATTCCCACCAGAGGGATCCAAATACACCCCTCCGCATCAATCTTGTGAATTCAGATGGAAAGATTACTGCCCTTTAGTTTTCAGGTGACACATTTTGACCCATTTACCTATCAATGGATCATTTGGATTCTGTTTTACCTTAAAACCGATCAAATGGTTTAAATAATAGATTCAGAAGATCAGGCAATTTCTATTTTAATAAATACAACCTCATAGTTCATTCTATACAAAGACGAAACTTTTATTGTACTAATATTGTTTTTATAAGCATAATTAACACAAAGAAACTAGACGAAAATGTATGTTTTGACCAATGGGTTGACTTGGATAGCAAATGGGGTAAATGAATCAAACATGTTGAAATTCATTCAAAGACCAGTTTAGTGAATATGACTGTTTCACGTTTTATTTAAAGATTTAGATAATTATTGTTAAAAATATTTTGTGTTAGTTAATGCACTCTATGAGACAAAAATGTGTTTGTGGGCCCTGTTACCCAACTTACACATATTGCCACCTTTGAGTTTTTTTTTTTTACAAACATATGATAACTATAATGATTTGGTGCACATGTGATATATAGGACGTTAAGGATGTTATTCAAGGTTGATGCAGCTGATTATATGTTATCAATATGTGGGAATGATGCTCTTCGTGAGCTATCTTCGCCTGGAAAAAGTGGAAGCTTCTTTTACTTAACACACGATGATCGCTACATGATAAAAACCATTAAAAAGACTGAAGTCAAAGTAAGAATCAAATATGTTTATTTTCAAAAGTGTAATTAAATACTGTAGAGTTAAGTTAATTTGTTCTATTTACTAATGATTGATTTTAGGCTATACTAAGGATGTTGTCTGCATACTACAACCATTTTCGCTCCTTTGAGCATACCTTACTCACAAAGTTTTACGGCCTACATTGTGTGAAGCTAACGGGTGCTGCACAAAAGAAGGTTTGATATTAAAGATACTAGCGATGGCAATGTCAAGTTGTTTACTTATGGGTGGGTCAATCTGGGATGTGTTTTAGTTGGGACATATAAAGTAAGTTTAGCTAAAAGGAAGTCTAATTCTAATGCATGGTGTCTTAAACTGTTTAATTTAAAGGGGTGTTTTGCGATTTGCTTATTTAAACAACTCATCTGCTAATTGCATTTGCTTTTATAAAGCCGACACATGTTTTTTGGTGCTTGGATGAAGGCAGGTGCTTATGCTCATTTTTCTATTTCAGAGTGAAAAAAGTTTTTTTCCTTTTGATAAGCATTTCAAGATGAGATTGCTTATTATAAACTAATTATTTTTTTGGATCCAAAATTACTAGCTTATTTCATTAGGCTATATATTCGCTTCTACTTTTAAGCATAAGCATATACTGATTCTGTAATTGTAAACAACTTACTATAAAAAATATAAATATAGGCTAAAAAGGGTTTGCCACGCAACCCAAACCAAACAAAAATAACTTCATTTAGCTTGAACTCGTTCTGATTCATGCACAACACAACAACCATGATTCTTGACATCTAAATCTACAAGGCTCTCACTTATGAATTAGTGTTTCTGGGTATATTCTATTAATGTATTTTTTTGTTTCTTTTAGGTACGATTTATTATCATGGGGAACCTTTTCTGCACAGATTATGTAATTCAAAGACGATTTGACTTAAAAGGGTCTTCACTTGGCCGGCTCACGGATAAGCCAGAATCAGAAATCCAGACCACCACCATACTTAAAGATCTTGATCTTAAATTCATGTTCAGATTGGATAAAACCTGGATCCAAGAATTCAGAAGGTAGAACTTGAGTGATACTAATAAAATTAATAATAAGTAATCTGTTATCATGATAATCATATCTTTGGATCTGTATTTATAAAGATATACTACACCAAAATGTAACCTACTTTCACTTTTTTATTTATGTAGCAAGAAATTGTTCTTGTTCCATTGCATGTAACATACATCCAATCTTTTACATACAACGATATAAAAAAACTAAAAGTATGCTACATACAATGGATAAAAGAAACAGTTTTTCTTGCCTGCAGGTAGTTTCATTTTAGTGTAACTGACACTTATTTATAATGGTACTAAAGAATTTTGTAAAATTTCAGGCAAATCGATAGGGATTGTGATTTTCTTGAGCAGGAAAGAATCATGGATTACAGTCTGTTAGTTGGTATTCATTTTAAAGACACAAATTTTAGCGAATTAGGTACATCAGTTGGTAACTTATTCAATTAATTTCTATAAATGTGAACTAAAACCTCCATTACTTACTATCTTTTTTGTTTGCAGATAACGGTGGCACGGATTCTACATATGCTTCAGACCCTGGAGGGTATTACTACTATTCTATAACGAACCATGGGCTGGTCATGCGGGTTTGGTAATGGGTTAGGGTCTTATGGTTTCTGGTTAAAATGGATTCATGTCAAGTAGGCACCCTTTAATGTGGGTCAACAGATTATGTTGATATGCAATCACAATTTTTTTTCTGGTTTTACAAATAATTAAACACGTCAAATATGCTTGCACAAACTATTTTATTATAAATTAAGCTAGTTTTATTTATTAAAATGAATTTACGAGGTTTTATGCACATGAACAGTGACATGTTCGACCCATTAGACAAGTTTCCGTAAATCTTTTGACTTGACCATTTTTTACTTCTTAGAGATAAAACTTAGGTATAGCTATTCCAATTATGGGTAATGATTGTACACAACAAAAAGTTATTTATACACAACAAACAATTGTTTTTGATGATTAGATTAAAAATTCTTTAATAATTAAGGGTTACTTGTCAAAAAGATTATTTGGTTTTCATATGTACTTGCTACAATTACAGGTCAAAACTGGGAATTAACATGCATGCACGAGTCGAAAGGATGGAAAGAAAAAATGAAATGGAATTGATCGGGGAACCAACAGGAGTATGCTATGATGTTGTAATGTTTTTTGGCATCATAGACATACTTCAAGATTATGACATCACCAAAAAACTTGAGCATGCTTATAAATCGTTCCAATACGACCCTACATCAATATCTGCAGTTGATCCTCGACAATATTCTAGACGTTTTCGTGATTTCATACTCAAAGTATTCATAGAAGATGCATAGAAAAGGAAAATTATGGTGATGTTTTTAATGAATGTAATTATTTCATATGGTGATTGTATTTGTTTTCATAATTGTATCAATGTTTGTTGATTGTTGTAGAGCCTTGGTGTCTACTGAGGTTCTGTTTTGTTTTGAAGCTGTATTGATGTTTCTTGCATTATCTTGTTTCATACTTGTGTGGATATGCATATTGATTGTGTCTTATGTGAAGAAGGGGAATTTCTAAGGGTCAATCGTGTCGGGCTGACGGATTGAATCGTTTAACCCAAACGAGAACCATATAATTATTTGTCTTAAAGACATCAACCCAAACTTGAATACACTTAAAATCGTGTAACTCGCACGCAACATGTTTAACTCATTTATCTAAAGGAGCCAAACAGTTTGACATATTAAACTATACATACCACCACTTTTTTTGCCTTTTGGATAATGAAAATCAGTTCACTTACACTAGTGTTTTTAATTCTTATGGCCGTTCATTGGCACACAACACTAGTGTTTTTAATTCTTATGGCCGTTCATTGGCACACAACACTAGTGTTTTTAATTCTGCAAAAGTAAGACAAAAGAAGTATATATTTTTTTTATTAAAAATACTATACAACCCAAGATAAACAAGTTTTCGAGCAGACTTACAAGCCATCAAACTCAATCCCTTCTGGACATTCACAACAGTAAGGAAGATCCCTCTAGTGATTTGGCCCATGGCGTAAAGGCTTGTCGTGGGTTTGATGTATGACCAACCACAAGATCATTAACACGATCCTCGCCCTCATAGTTATGGCTATTACCTCCCTCCAAATCTCCGAGTGGCCTAACAAACCCCCATGGAACTATTGTTCTCCCATGGATGTTCGTCTAAGGAGCATTTGATTTAAGTATATAAATCTTTGTTGATGAAGGTTAAGATTGTAACTATATGAACACAAATTTTGTTTGGTAAATCCACAGTTTAACAAGTTTGTTCGTTAGTGTTCACTAAATATACATCTTTCTTATTTCGTACTTTAAATATGATGCTATCACTTATCATCATCTTTCAATGCCTACACAATTAATTAAAAACCAACAAAAACTATAAAATAGTTATTACCATCGTTTCACTTTATGTGGTTTAAATTTTTATAATTTTGTGGCGTATCTTACCTTCTATTTTTTTCTATTTTTGTTGTCACTAAAAGAAATCTTTGCATCATCCAATATCAATAATACTTGTTCTAATAATGATTCACATACGTCACTTCTCAAAACTTTGTTGAATCTCAATCCACTAAAGGGGTCTTTGCCCTAGTTCCTTGATCTCCTCCCAAAACACAACAACATGGCCTTTTTCAATACAGATACAAATGCTTCCATGATGGATGAAAACCCAATATCCACCAAGATGCTCGTTTGCAGTAGCACTGTTTGCAATGCCAATTGTCAAACATCATCATCTACACATTCCCTTTTGCACACAATCTCTTAACTTGTCAATCATCAATTGTCACGGTTCTTCCAAAAATGAGGCATGCAACCACCCCATGAAGCCATTGATGATGAAAATTCTAATGAATTATAAAGGAAAAGGAGAGGTGAAGGTTTCCTAGATCTAGGGTTGGGTAGTGATTTTGTAACCTCGGGATATGATACCTCAAAAGATTATATAATACACACATTAACTTAAAAAGATAAAAAACACAAAAGAGTCAAGTAATCACTTATTTCAATAATCTTTTAACTAAAAACAGTAACTCATTTAATGTGACTACTAATTTTAAACACACCCACAATATAGAAAATAAATTTCCCCAACACGCACATCATTTGATTATCTTTCATATCAAATACCTGTAAAAAAGCTAGCAAGTATCATTTAGTACTTCAACCACCTCTCGAATACTTCCCAGTTATAGCCCCAAACACCGTTCACAACCTCGCAATTCCTGCAATTTTCTCATTTCTTAACAACACTTTCATTCATCCAATATGGAAAACTCGGCCCCTACATTGCAAAAATGATGATGATAAGAATAACAACAAATAAAACGAACATGGATTGAAAATGAAATGCATACCACATCCAACACAAACTTACTGTAAAACGTTCTACATTAGTTTGTCCCAAACGTTCTACTTTAGTTTCCCATTTTTACCATGCCATAAATGCATTAAGGTTAAAACTGGCATTCACCAACTAAAATCTACATGAGTTGTATACACCTTAAATTGTGTTGTATTTTTATGTTTATGCCAATAATTTGGAATGGTGGGAGCAGTTCATCCAAGACCAAAGGGTATTTTTGTCCTATTCTGTAAAAATAAAAAACAAAAACCACAGACGCAGAATTGAAACAAAGAGAAGAGAGACGAACCTGTAGACCAGACAGGTGCCTGCTAATCCAAAAACCATCCATGCTTGCTCCATATTAAAAGCTTTAAACATCAACCACATGGCATATATGATGGCTGAACTGGTCGTACCAGGTCACACTCCACATCATCCACCTTAGTAGATTGTTCATAACCTACCACAATATTATTATAAGCAACCGAGTATTGGTTAGCATAGTAAAGTTGGATAGGCTTTAAATATATATCCTTCTAATAGTTGATGACCATATATGTATTCCTCTAATTTCACATCATATTTACCCTGTCAAACACTAAGAGTGTTTGAAAACACTAAATATATCATAGTAAACTATTCCATAGTAAACATTACATAATCAGATATTATAACACTGTCTATCAGGAATAAACACTAATAGTATAACATCATAGTAAACTATTCCATAGTAAACATTACATAATCAGATATAATATAATCATTTACAACACTAATAGTATACAATTTTCATAACATCATATTTACCCTTTCAAAACACTAAATATATCATAGTAAACTATTCCATAGTAAACATTACATAATCAGATATTATAACACAGTCTATCAGGAATAAACAGCATCTTCATTTATGCAGATGAAGTGTTTATAAGCACCTGATATTATTTTATTTATTATTGAATGGGTAAATATGATATTCTTAGGTAGTTTTTAAAAGGGTAAGTACCAAAAATTTAACATTCAGATCATATATTGGCCTATTTTTTTATAATTATAATATATAACATAAAAAATAGAAGTCTTACCATCTATGCTCCAAAATCCTCACACAAAGAAACGACCTTCCCACAATGACTGTCCTTGATATTGCTTTTCATTACCTTTCTTAACTGAATCCTGATAAAGACTAGAATGTCCAGGAATCTGATAACCAAGCCATCCATCCGCACTCGGTTTTCCATTTCCGATTCCAACATCAGTGGCCACCGTGGAGGAAACCTGTTTACCAGGAAATGGAAAACATTCCATTCCTAACGAAGTCTTGCTCGAGTTCAAAAGCTTGTTTGGTTGTGGTAAGGAATTGAACGAATTATCAAACCCATCATAACAGTATGATCCTGAATAGGGTAGCTGATACCCATCCAGCCAACTATAATCATCCAAACTTGGACTATTATTCGTGTACTTAGGAGCGTTGAAACCAGGTGGCGGGCCAAAATGCCTCAAGGGTCGACTCACTGGACTCTTGTGGAATTTTGTCTTCGGAGGAATGCTGTCAAAACCAGGTGCTGATGTCATCACTAAATCAAACTTGGATGGTATCATAGTAGCATGATGATGTTCGTTCATTCCATTTCCTTCCAAGTTGAGATTTGAAAACCCATTTTCAATGTGCTCTTCCCCTTCCATCATCCATTTTGATGTGTTTGGCGGTACAAATTGCTCTAAAGGAGAGCCACCATTTGGGATCAAGAAATTAGTGGGATTGACAGTAATATCTTCAAAAGACACAAAGGGTTTGAAGACAATAACCTCATCTTCATCTTCACCTTCTTCATTAATTTCTTGGTTCATATTTTTCGTGGCCGAAATTTCAACATGTGGCTCAAAACCATAGAAAAATTTATGTAATTTTGCATCAAAATATATTCCTTGTTGACCAAGTCGAATGTTGGTAGCAACAGCCTTTCCAGCGGCTACGATCCGCTGCATGCGTGCGATCTTTTCCTTATTCCCATCGGTCCTGGAGTAATTTGTTCTAGAAAAATCTAGAATGAGTTGAGCAGGGACGAGAGGAAGAAACCCTCTTAACTCGATGTCTTCAGTCAATGCAAGACGGTTTTCTGTTTCACCTTCATCATACCTATTCATGTCAGAAAAACATGAATCATCAAGGGGGGACCCACTTGATGATAGTGATGGTAATATCTTGTTAAGAAACAAAACAAAACTGTTCCAGAAGTGGAATCTAGCTGTCGCTTGTTTCTCATCCACTTCATTAGTCACATCACCATCTTCACAACAGGCCAAAAATTCAACAAAGATCATAATTGCAGGAAGTAAGAAGCTTCCAGAAGGTTCTTTTAGCTCAAGGCATCTGTCAACTATGAGTGCCATGAAATCAAAGATGGTGCTATATGCGTTTTGAAGGATAACAGAACGTTGAAGAGTCTCTGCGTATGATTGGTTTTTAGTTTCCTTTTTAGCATGGTAGACTGTGAATATCATGATTGATATGAACCATGTTATAAAGAGTTTACACTCATTAAAATCTGACCCAAAGTTGAACACCTCATCTTGCCCGGAAGATAGTAGGTGAAGAAAATCAGTTCGGGCAACAGAGAAAACTTCCCCAAAAGTCTCCAAGCTATAGATAGTAAACATGGAAGCGAGTTAAGCTTCAGTATTAAATTAAAAAAATTAAAAACAAGAAATTAGGGATGACAATTCAGGCCATTAAGAGAGTTAAATGGAAATAAATCTGGCACATTTAACTGCTTAAAATATAGCGAACTCCCAAAACCTTGGTCAAAGAGGAATGGGTTAATGGGTTCAAGTGATTGCAGCTTCTTGAATCTCTTAAATCAATAAAATTAGCTTACTTAATAATATAGCTTTCATGATCATGTTCAATACATTAATTCTTCAAAGTTATTCAATAAAAAAAAGCAAGACATGTTTGTGCATCAACCCAAACATGTTTTACTCCCATTTACTTTAAAATTAGTTTCTTCAGGTTGTAAAACTATACATCTAACAGGTCAAATAGGTTAGTTAAATCTAACTATATAATAATATAGCTTTAATAAGCATGTCAAGTTAACTTTACTCAGATTAAAAGTATTCGTTCTATTTACGTAAACAGGTTAACCAACATGCGAGATCTGCCCATTTAATAATAATTATAAACAAAACCAATATACCTATATAGATATGTATACCTTGTGCGGGTAAAAAGAATGCCATTTAGTCTGACAAATCGAATGCTGAAGGCTTTAAGAGTTTCAGGGGCAATAAGGTCTTTTTCCACCACAGGATGGGGTTCTACTTTTTTGTCATTCAGAGAAACCCTCGCTCCACCTCCGTTTCTTCCTTTCCCATTCATCCGTGAAGGTAACTTTTTGGTATGAGTAGGTTTTGTATCCCCAAGCAGCTGACAGTAACTTTGGCGATTCTGCCAAAATTTAAAAAAACTTCAAATACTTTTCTACGAAATCATCTTTATTAAGAAAGTAAATCACATCCCATTCCATAGTTACCAGCTACACCATACCCTGATAATTGCTAGAATTTAGAATAAAGCTACAGTATAAACCATGAGGCTCACATGCTTCCTATCTTTTCTATTAATATATCCATTTATAGAATAAAATGGAAGGTTATAATTTAAATAATAAAAAAAAACCTGAAAAGGCTTTTGCTGAAATTGTACACAAGTCATTGGACTTTTAAGACATAAAGCAAAATACTTGATCAAATAAAAATAAACAATGTTATTATTTTGCAAAAGGTTAAAGGATTTAATCATGTAAAAAAGAACTTCTTTGTTCAAATTAAGACCTAAAGACTCAATCATTAAGTTTAAAAAGTTAAGAGATCCAATCATGGAAAAAAAATGTCCAGGAACCTACATACATAGTTGTGTTGATAATTAATAGTAACAGCCTCGGTTTATAAGAGATACAAAGCAACGTAAACAAAGTTTAATAACCCTAAACTAAAAGCTGAATCGAATAATATTAAACTAATCACAGAATATCCTATTCTATAGGTTCCTATTTTCTATAACCAAATCCTATGATAAAGTCAACAAAACCTCCTATCCTATAGGTTCCTCTTTTATATAGTATCTAGGGTATTGGCAGGTTTATGGGTATGGAAATGGAGAAATGGCTTCCTAATGGGGAAGTATTTGGTTGATGAGTTTGGGTTTCGTACATGGATAACAGACCTATGAATTTAGACACACTCAAAATCCACCAAGGGAGTTAGGTTTAAAAATTACCATTCCACCACATCAATTAGTCCACATCCATAATGATTCCTAGATGCAAACCAAATGCCCCCTAACAGTTTTTCTTTATCAATATCCCAATTTGCAAATATATACCTTCTCAAATGCAATGATCAGATTGTCTCTTGCAGTCGTAAAAGGGGTGTCAACTGCTAAACTTCGAAAATAACGGTAAACAGCCAACATTTCATCTCCAGAGTACGAAGCCAGAATAGCGAGCTGAAAATGCAAAACTATAGTTGATACAAAGATACAAAAAGATAAGCATAAAAAATATATGAAAAATATACCAATAACTTAAAAAGAATATAAAACAGACCTGATGATGTGGATTACCGCTGGAAGGCCAAAGAGTAGCAGCTTGGGTATAATAACTCGATGCTGCAGCAAAATCACGTGTTTTTGAGTCACCCTCACCATACAACCCCTTGTAACGAGCAAGGTCGCCTAAGTATATAAAACATCTATGGCATGATAGTAAACCCTTTTTCGCATCAGTAGATTTATTTTCATCCTTATCATATTGCGAACCATCTGGCATATAACCTAGAGATAACCCATATTTTGCCCTAAGTTTCACCATCAAATCATGATAAAATCCAGTAGCTTCCGAGAGGAATGTTTTTAATTGGGAACGGATTTTAGTGATTCGTTCGGGCCCGGATCGGGCTGGGCCTTTAGCAGTTTGTTGTGCAGAAGCTTGGGCAGTATTGTAGTGTGCACGTAACTCTTCAATGCGTTTGTAATGTAACCGCCATAAAATATATTCGATGTCATGTTGTTCAGAAAAATCATGATCTTCTAGAAGAATTGACTCGTAATTCTCTCGCATTTGCTGCCATGTGTTTGGATCTGATGGAATTTTTGCTTGTGCTGCTTTTCTACGCTTCTTTTCCAGCTCAGCATTCTAGAAGAAAAGATACATGAGAACATGAGTCAGGAGTCACATGCGACCAGGTATTCAATCCCGCGTATACTCTCAAGTATGTAGCACATTCATATAATGTTGCTGGTTTTATGAACTTGAAACTATTTTATGGTTATCTAACAATTGCACATAAATGATATCCTCTTTATGGTTTATATAGCAGCATTGGCTTCATGTCATCACATAGTGTTTGTTAGCTTTGTATCATATTACTATTAGTTATAAGATAATAATGTATATATAGCCCCCAAATATCATTGTGGATTGATTCATGCCAATTCCGACAAAAAGAACTTGCTAAAATATTGTAAATGACATAATGCCTCGAAATTAAAAGCTTTTGTTCCTTCTAAAGTTGTAGAATTATATAAGTATGCTTAAATCTAATATGTTTAACAATCTATCTAGAGTTGACTTTTTAGGGTAGATTCAAGGGCCATTCGTCCATTTTACAACTTAAGTGATAGAAGCTTCGAATTAGAACCATTTTACTATTTACAACTTTCTGTCAATTTTTTTGCCAAATTTGGCATATGCAAAATCAAAATGACATTTGGTGGCCTTTATTAGCCATTTTAATATTTTTTTGAGCGGCAAACTCACACACCTACAAAATCTACTACCGAATCTACACTTGTTCATGTTGAGCTTTGCACGCTCACCATGTTGGAGGAACACCTAACACCTTGGTACCATTGACTATGCCCTTTGGTAACTATTAAAATAGATACGTGACCGTAATGAGAACTTTTGGTTTTGGACACCTTGGTGGAGTATGTACGCATTATTCTGGTAATCAATTATGATGGCATAATGCTATTCAACATTTTAATCTAGTATTATTAAAAAGCATTTTAATTAAGGCAGTTTATATGGTTAAACGTCTATTTTTGTTATTTGGGTGTGTCATAAAGGATGCATACCAAATTAGAAAGCATTTTAATTATAGCAGTATATATGGTTAAACGTCTATCTTTGTTATTTGGGTATGTCATAAAGGATGCATACCAAATAATGGTTTATTAATTGATGCTAATTCTTTAGAAAGTCAATGAACTAGGAAAAAATATATTTAGTAAGCATCTTTCTAACTCAAATATAGTGTTAAATCACCAATACCTTGTTGTAAAGAAGTTGAGCACGCTCCCTTGACGAATTACCAGAAGTATTATTCATTGGAATCGTCATTGTTTATCAAACAATTGAGACAAAACTTGGCTCCAGAAGATCTGATCCAAACAGCACTATTCAACATTTAGTCACACTGCATCAAACATATTACCTTAATTAAGTTAATAATGACAAATGCACTAAATAAACCAAAAAAGTGAAACTAACCCAATATAGTATCATTTTGTTATTTTCTATATGAACTTGGAATTTGTAATTAATCAGTTCGGATTTCCATTCTCTTAAATTGCAATGATATCACCAACTTATCATTGTAGAATTGATAACATGACTTCCAAATCATGCCATTGAGTTGATACTTTTTGTCCCGATAAGACTTGAGCACATGACGGAATTTCTTTTGATTTGATGTATAGTATATAAGTTGTCTACAAAACCTACAGTGATTACAGTTAATGCCTAAGAACCCTATTTATTTATACAATTACCTCCTAAATATTTTGTTATATACTTATCTATAAGAGTGTTCCTATAGCAAAATGTGACTTGTTCTCACAAAAAATCTCAAAAGGTAGCTGTTTCTAAAGCGTGCAATCGTGCATGATACATAGTTTACTTTGAAAATTTAAAATCATGAAAAAAGGCTACTATACCAGTTCATTATGCCATATTCAAATTTCCGATGAATTAAGCATGTAATAGTAGAAAAATAATACATAATGCATCACAAAGAACGGCATCAAAAGTGAAGTTTCTATGTGTACTTGCATAGAAAAAGATACATCAATGAAACAATATTCTTTACACTAGTTTAGGGAAAGATACGGGGCAACTGAATAGACTAATCCCAAACTTCTTTTTTAGACAAGATTGTACAGGTGTTTTGTTAGTCTATAAAATTCTACAATAGCAACTTTTTATGCATCTTTGCTAGAAAACAAATATGATAATACAAACCATAGACCCTGATATGATGGGAGCTGGATAGTTGAACCAGGCAACTGTAAGTCTGTAATTTTTTGATTCATCTATGTTTGGAAACAAATAACAATCATGGAACATAAGCCTAAGTCCTAACATGAACAGTGTTGTGCATAAAAACCTCAAGGATATGTTTATTCAGTATAAATGCTACAATATCTCAATATCTCATACTAAAATTTTCACAGGCCCTTCCATGCATTATTCAGTATAAATGCTACCATCAATTTCTAAAAAGCTGGTTCTCGTATTCTGATGACTTATCAATCACAATCAAAAACTAGAAGCAGCTACTAAGGATAAAAAAACTCCATTCAAAGGATTCAGTATCAACACGTACAAACAAACAAACCATTACATCAAACCTATATACAGCTGATCGTCAAAAGTGCAAAAAGCTATGGCAAGAAAGAATCTCGTATTTCACGCTTCAGAATGAAATAAAAGTGCCTCCTAACATACAAAATAACAAAAAACCATTCCAAACACCAATGAAATTCAAACTAATCAGCACACACAAACAACCACCAGATTCATCCCAAAGTTTCCTTGATCAGTTGATCATAACTTTAAAAATCAACTATCGACGTGTAATTCGGCGCGAAAATTAACCAACAAGAAAACCTAATAGAAGGAACGACATAGCGAAATACTAAATCAATGGCACGATCGATCACACATAAACCTAGACACATAATTCATGGAGATGAAGACACATGAAAGCGATGATGAAAAGTTGAAGTTATACCTAATCGGAATGAGATCTGGAGGTATGGCATAAATCTTCAAGCGAAGACAATCCTCCAACAGATGGGTTTGAATGGGAAACAACGATTGATCTGAGAAAGCGTTATGAATGTTGCAAAGGGTTGATATTGATTCGACGGTGAAGTCGCGGTGGTTGCGGAGGCGGAGGAAACCCCAAAAGAATCATATTATGGGTGTGGGTGATGGTGGTTGATTTCTTGGTTGGGTTGTCGTTTATCACTTGATTTTATCTATATCTTTTTTATTAATTATTAAACATATTTAATGCTCATTGATTTGGTTTTATCTACGTATCGTATTTAACAGGTTACAACGACGATAATAGTACAAGTGTACTTTTTGCTAAACAGGTTTTATCGTTTCTAAACAGATATTCATTTTGCATAGTGTATTTTTTTGTTAAATATGTGTTATCATGTCTAAACAAGCATCCATTTTGCATAGTGTACTTTTTTGCTAACATGTCTTATCGTGTCTAAACAGGCTTTGGCTATACCATCGTTGTGGTGGTGGTTCGCTATGTTTGACACTTTCTCTTCAATTACTTTTTAGGTTTTTGATTTTCATAAGTTTTTTTCTTTGTATAGAAACTAAAGCAAACATTAATCAAGTGAGGAAACCTTGAGTTAATGTTACAGGAACCATTTTCTTCAAAAACAGTTGAAGCATCAACCATAAATCAAGAGATTCTAATCGATTGACGGGTAATTTTTCTATAAAAACCCTAATTTACTACTTTGAAGTGTTAATTTATGGTTATATTTGAATGAACTGATGGCTCCTTTGATATGATTATATTCATTCTTTCTATGACATGTATAGCTAGTTTCAATAGCTCTAATTCAATGAAAAGTTATGATTTGACTATTGGGGTTTATCAATTTGATTTTGAACTTCAAATTTAGTTATCAGTTTTGAAGCTTTTTACTACAGATGAAGACGATGATCTTCACTTTTACCTAATCTATTTCAATTTTGTATGTGATTAGCATGACTTGAATACTCAATATCATGATAAGTTTATTGAGACTAGAGAATTGTATAGATGAGGGTAATCAACATAAATTTCACTTTTGTATGTGATTAGTATCTATTTAATTTTTTTAACTTCTTCATATTCCTTCCTTTTGATTTTATTTTGAAATTTATTCATTTTCATTCCTTATAAGTGAAAATCTGGTGGCAGATACAAGCTTCACCTCCGCAGACAACTACGACACGTAGAGCGTTCATGCTACTTCTTAACCGCCATTGGTTCATTGTCATCATCGTAGAGGTAATCGCTTTCAAGCTATGTCACTACAAATACTAAAAGTAGTGCTTTTGTTTCTTATTTTCGATTGTACTATTGATAATCTTAGTCACGTTGAACTAAGATGCTAGAACTTATATGACGGGTTAAAATCATGTCAACATGCATTCTCCAATTACATTTCTTGAATGATAAATTTTATGGGTATATGGTAAGAATTGTTTCTTTGATTATATAAAGAAAATTGCTCCAACTATATTTGTTACTATAAGCATTGGAAACTCAACTATACATCTACGTCTGCAATTACAAAGGTATATAAGAGAATGAAATTTTATCTTCATTGTTGAGTTCTTTTTTTTTCTATAATTACAAAGGTTTATACATCTGCAATAACTGTTTTTTAAATCATGTTGCTTCCCTATTATTGTGTTTTTGGTCATCATATATGTAGCTTATTCATGGTGAGGTTATTTTTTATTAGTTTTTTAGATATTCTAGTCGTTCCACGTGTAGAAAGGATGGGTTACTACTAAAAGATTTTTTGGTGAAGATATGTTTATATACATTTTTGCTATTAACAAAATATTAATCGTTTAGCTGCAGGTTTAGAAGGCTTCGGTTACACTATGAATAATAAAAGTTATAAACAAAGTATCTTAAAATAAACATCTGATTGGTAATATTGTGTAAATGCTTTGTTTTTTTAGTTTTCAAAGGTGATGTGGGTGTGGTGACACCATGGTGCGGGTATCTGGCTGTGGCAGCACCGTGGTTGCCACATCAATAGTGGTAGTGGTTGTACATATTTGTTGTTGTCGCAGCTCATGTTCCATCGGTTTAACATACACAGTCTCAGTTTTGACATCCTTCAAGCTCGCAACGCTTGCTAATGTACAACACTGTATATTATTAATCTACAGATCACACATGACTAGTAAAGAATGTTGATAGAACTAAGATTTCCATCACGCTTTAAATTCAATACATTTAGTTGCAGTTTGTTTTATCATGTAACATCTATCAACTTTCAAACTATAAACCCAAACCCAAACTAATATTGAACTTTTATACGATGTGAATTTCGTTATTTAACTTATTTTATTTATATTAATGAATTATATGGATATGAAGTGTAGTTTAATCAATATTGTGAATTGTTTATTCAATTTATCATTTAAACAATTTATAATAATTCATTGATTTACAAATAATTTTTTCATAAAGTTATAAAGTTTTATTAATCATTTTACAATAAATAACTAAATGGAAAAAGTCGTATTAAAATTTATAAAGTTATAAAATAAATTTTAACAAACTTATAAAGTTTTATTAGTAATTATGAATTTTAATTATTAAGTGAAAATAAATAATCAAATTATAAAGTTTACAAGCTTTATAAAAGTTATAAATATTAATAATTAATTAATATGATTTATTATTCAAATTAGTTTTATAAGTTTAGGACTTATTTGGTAAATTCTAAAACTTGAATTAAAAGATTTGAACATAAAATAATAAAGTTTCAAAACACCAGGGACCAAAGTGTAAATAACTTTAAACCCAAACCAACCTTCACGTCGCCCTTGTTCCGGCCACCACCTCCGGCCATCTTCGGCAACCACCTCCTACCCAAAAACGCTTGTTTATTATGCAATTAAATCGCACATTAACTCTTACACATCAGTTTCAAATCAAACACTCAAATTAATTTGAATTAAACGCTCGTTAACAATGCTAACTCGAAACCGAAACCTTTGTTTAAAGCTTTAACTCCTTTGAACTGAAACCGATTGAATGGAACCCATTTAAGTGAGGGCAAACCTTCTAATTAATCTCTTAAAGCTTTCTGAACCATTAATTACATTACATAACACACAAACCACTCGTTCGATCTCCCTCTTCAATCACGATATGCAACTTAGTCGAGCATCATCATCTGAACAACCTCATTGAAAATTGATAGAGGATTATTGCTCTAAACCTCTTTTGGAAACTTCACACAAAATTAATTCAATTATCATCATCAATTGCATCTCAAATCTCATTCATCTCGGTCGCGGTTGTTCTTACACTTGTTCCACTCAAAACAATATAAATCCAGGTAATTCCACACGCACACACAATCGATTTCATGTGCAAAACAAAAGGCCTAAGTTTAATTTCGTTAAAAACATCGATTGGATGTTCAATTTGATGGCAATTGATTCTAGGGTTTATCCGGATTTGGGGGATTTTACAATTAATGTTCTTAATCATTTAGAGAAGCTTTTAAACAAGATCTGGGCTTTAGCCCAATTAATTACCACCTTATCCCTAAACACCAGAGGTTTTAGGTTTGAACCCGGCCTCCAACATTTATTTTTTTAGTCAGTTTTTATATATATTAAATTTCAAAAACTTTATTAATATGTTACTAAATCAAAATAAAAACTATTTTGTTAATTAAAACATTTAGAAATTATTAAATAAATTTTTAAACATTTTAAAACTTGTAATTTTTAAATTTAATTACTTATAAAGAATAACAAATGTTATAAAACATTATTAAGTCAGTTATATGATTTAAATGTTATAAATCTATTATGGCTCAAACTTAGATTATTTCAAGACGTTTTAAATCTACAACTACTTTAAATAATTTATTATTCAAATAATTATTTAAATAGTTATTTATTCAATTATTCATTTAACCATGATGTCATGAATAAAGTTATTAAATTAATTATTTCTTTTCACACTAATCTTTATTAAATCAATTATTATAAATTAAATTATTTAATCATTCATTATCGTTTTCAATCTTAATTGATTTATTCCATTATTGTTGAATCAAAACATAATTGATTGTATTATTTTATTTAACTTAATTATTAAAACCCCCAAACTCTAATTAAAACCCTAATCCATGCTGATCATATCTTTATTCTAATTCTGAGACATCAACCCTTAGGTTGAATCGTGAAGGAATCGTTGAAGAATCTTATTTTCTTATTATTATTCAAAAGTGCATCTTATTTTCATGTGGGTTTTCCATGCCCATTTTACTTTATTTCACACCTTTTAGGGTGAAGCATGTTAAGCTTATAAAAAACATTTGTAAAACCTTTAGTTTATCATTTACGAGGCTAGATCTAAGTTTTTTACATCATTTCATAAGTAAAAATGTGATCTTTTTTTTTAAATCTTACTCAAAACACTAAAAACCCAAAACTCAAAAATTAAACCCAGATCTATAGATATGTTTAGATGGTGATTCTTGCCAGAATTTCTTGCTCTTTTCTTGATTTGATACTCAATCACCAGATCTTCAATCTTTCAATCAACAAAACTTCAAATCTTCAAGTTTCTTTACTTTCTCTCACTATTTTTTCTCTCTAAAATGTTAGTGGCTAGGGTGGCAAGAAATAGAGAATGTGATTGATTATGGGTGTTTAATGGGTGGTTAGGCCTTTAAATCCATCAAACCCTAAGCCCATAAGGTAATTTAGCCCATAATCATTTTCTCTCTATTTTTCTATGCATAACCCGAACACAACTTTTTATACTATGTTGCTCGCTTCAACATTCCGGGGTGTTACAAGTCTCCCCCTTATTTAGGTTTCGTCCTTGAAACCTTCCTAATCGTTAAAAATATCGGGGTATTGCTCTCTCATTTCTTTCTCCGATTTCCAAGTGGCATTCGACCCCTTTTGGTGTTCCCATTGTACCATTTTATAATGCTAAATTAGTTTTTTCCACTCTTTCAATCAGGTTTGTAGGGCCTAATATTATATTAATGATTCCTTTTGTTGATTTAAGTTCATAAAAATACTTTTTAGATCTAAGTATAGTGTGTAGTTCCATTAGCCGTTATATATATATATATATCTGCTTTATTTGTTTGATCTTACACTTCGGTGATTGTTCATTTTAATCTTGAAAGTATAAAGAAAAATAATAATTGAATAACGAAGATATTATTATATTTAACAAGAACTTTATTTAATCGAATATAAAAACATTACATAATGAAAAATACATAACTAAATACAGAAAAACACTTAATTGTTACATATAACTATTATGATCAAGCAAAATGTGTTTCAGACTTCTATGTCAAAGTCTGCAATATTTAACTCAATGTTAAGATCATCAAAATTATTAGCATGATTCACTTTCTTCTCTTTCCTTTTAAGAGAGACTTGATATAGTTCACATAAATGTGACGTTGTGCGACAAGCCTTTGACTAGTGGTTTGTGTTACCACAACTAAAACAGAAAGTGACATTGTTTTCAAACCTACCGGCTTTATTCCCTTTATGTTGGTTAGAATTGTTATTTTGTGGAGCGTGGTAATTGATTGTTCTTTGATTTCTACCATAACCATATCCATAGCCACGATCACGTCCATGAGTATAAAAGTTACCTCGATAATTATTATTACACTTGATAGAATGGTTGTGACCATTAAGATAACTTTTATCAAAAGAACCACGACAACGACATCATCCCCACTTTCTTCAAGAGTTTTTAATAGAAACATTTACTTCTGGAATTGCTAATGGTCCTGTGGGATGAGCTTTATGATTTTTCATCAAAAGCTTATTTTTTTCTACTACAAAGAGAAATGAATTTAAATCAAATATCTTTTAAACTTTTGCAACCTATATTGCTGCTGTAAGTTTATATTTGATACATGAAATGTGAAAAAAAAATTCTCCAACATATCTTTCTCGGTAACATTTTGTCCGCAAAATCTAAGGGTCGAACATATTCTTAACAAAGCAGAGTTGTACTCATTTACCTTTTTGAAATCTTGAAACATGAGATTGTTCTATTCATCTCTAGCAGTGAAAAATAAAACTTCCCTTTGATGATGAAACTTGCTTTTTAAATCTTTCCATAAATTGTACGAATCATCACAATTTGAATATTCAAACTGTAACATTTCATCAATATGCTTATGTAAAAAGGCATCGGTTTTCGCTTTGTCTTGTTCCGAGCAAGCATTTCCCTCTTATATAGTTTCTAAGACACCTATGGATTTAAGATGCCTTTTTACATGAGTCGTTCACGACATATAGTTTTCTCCACTGATATTAAGAGTTGGGAATTCGATTTTCGTAATGTTTGATATTATTGTTTACTTAACAAGAATTAAGTAAATAGTAAGATAATTATTAGAATTCATGTAAATCAATAAACATTGCGATACAATATAGTGGTAGAGCTATAAACAAATACAGAAATAAGAAAAGTTAAATTCTTTAAGTGGTAGTTCAACAATGGGGATAAGAATTAAAATGAGTATTATGATTGCTAGTACTAAAACCGGTGGATCATCTTTGAAAAATTGGCTTAGATAAGTTGAGAAAAGAGATAATCTGTTTATTATAAACGAAAATAGATTGATAGTAGTCAATTTATAGTTTAAATTAGAACCGTTTATAACGGCTATGTAATCGTTTACAACGGCTATATAATCATTTATAATGAGTCGTGTTTGTATATATCGACACTAATTTTAAATAAAATAGATAAGTATAAGATTATATATTATGACAACATGAATTTAGTTTATAAAAAGAAAAAAAGAAAAAGAACGAAAAGGTAGGATAAGAATAATATGTTAGCACGAATAAATATTAATAAACATGATTAAAAAATGTTAATTGCTTTATATGGATATAAAACAACCCTTTTGCAAAGGGTTGTGTTAGAGCATTCACAGTTCATTTCCTATATTTCTGTGAGTATGTTTCCTATATTATATGATATGGTTATAAGTGGTTGTGAGTGAAGGATATGATAAATTTACTGTTTAATTTGTATTTTGAGAAATCACTGTTCAAAACCATATAATGATTTTAATATATTTTAAATGGTTGTAAGTGAAGGAGAAAAAAAAATAATAATAAAGTTAAAAAAAAGAAAGAAAAAGTAATAATTTCTAATGTAATTATATGAATAAAAATAGAAAATAGGTTGTGAAAGCTCTTATAAAGCTTAAAAAAACTTTTTGTAACTTACAATAACCATAAAACCTTGCATATTTTATTGTTTTTCTCTCTCTCAATGTATCTATATGTATGTATATAAAGATAAAAAAAATAAAATAAATATAATATATCTATAACATACTTCTTTCAAAACCACTAAGTCAAGCTAATAATTCCAATTTCAACTTGTCAATCCAACTAACATAATCAACCTTATGCGACAATATTGAAATGTTAGAAACGAATCAGATACCCGAATATTTAAAAACTTGAAATCTAAACTTAAAAATGCTTCTTAGATACTTAAATAACCACAATACCAAACATAATTAACTTAGGTGACTAAGAATAATAATTTTAAAACTCAGCCGAACAGACTGCTCTGGATTTAATTTTTAACTGATCAATCCGGTCTTAAAATAAGACAAGCCAAAAAGTGCGATAAGCTTTAACGACCTTTTCTATTTATTTCACTGAAATTATTTTGTTGGTTTCCATTCGGTTGCTTTTGATCAATTAACTTTCAATCTTTCTTTTACAACTAATTAGATCAATAACGGGTTACTAGCCTATCCGATCATCTCCATTACTCGAATACACAACCTAAATCCATATCAACATTTATCAAAAACTCCACACCCTTTTCTCTCTTCTCCCCTCACTATTACACCCATCTTTTCTCTCAAGAACTCCACTGAGAGTCACTAGCCTACTCAATTATCACCGTTCCCACTAGCATTTTTCTTCAAAAAGGTTCCTGATAGTCTCTCTCAACAATGGCAGAGCCACCAGCCCACAAACACACTCCCATTACAGATGCTCTTACTAATAGGTATAAGTATAATGATTCATATAATTACATATATGGAAATTAATCTTTAACTAAAGAATCAAACCTAATTAGACTAATTAACACCAATGATCTCTTAGCCTAGTGGTTAAGGGGGAGGTGAGAGACTTTTGTTTCTCTTGAAGGTCCAAGGTTCAAACCTTGGCATGGGTGAATTTTACTAACTTGGTGAATTTTACTAACTTGGTGATACTAACAACTAACCAGCCGTTCAAAAAAAATTAGGCTAATTAACCCACAAATCAACAAAAATAACCAATTACTTGGTTGTGCACTTGCAGTTCAATCCTCATAAGACAATGTCTTAGGAGTTATTTGCCATACATTAAGATATTACAACAAAACATGAACCATCAAACAACAATACTACAAGTTGCAGATAAAATAAAAAAATAACTTAAAACATCTGTTATGCAAAAAGAACCACTAAAAGAGCAACATGATGGACTCATAAAAATACTGTTACCCTAAGATTTGTGTCCCTCCTCTGCAGCAGCTTCAAAAGTCTCACCGGCCACAAGTTCCGGGACTTCATCATCACCCTCTTGTGCTGCTGTGGCTGAAGTGCCTTCAGCCGGTGCCTGCTTTTGGAATTGCTCGGCTAACTTTCTCAAGTTATCCAAGTTATCAGGACCTGAAAAGGTCAAAGACAATACATGTTATATCATTTTTTTTATCATCCACAATCAGAAACGAAACCTAAATTTGTGTAACAGGTCAAAATGGATTAGACCTGCTCATCAACACTATTTTGTATTAAAAAACTGTTAAAAGTTCTATTTTTGTCAAAACAAATAATAGAGGTTCTTTTAAAAAATTGATCTAGTTCCCATTAGACGACTTTTGACCCGTTCATTAGATCAATCTGACCCATAATCAGATAGATGCAACATGAACAAGCCTGCTTTCATTTAATTGGGTTAAAATTGCAGAAATAAAACATACCCAGCTGGTTGAGAATGCCCGGGAGAATATCTTGCAAATCTGAAACAAAACATGACAGAAAATAATGTCATGAAAGTGAAAAATATAATCATTTCCATTTTAAAGGTCAAGTGCATTGCATTAGAAGACTGTTGAAAATGAATAGTGCACTTATGATATATTCAGAAATTATCAAACATTTAACATACTCTTTGTTTGCGGAGAGCCACTAACAACCCATGTGTTGGCACCGATAGATGCTTGAACTGAAAAAAGGAAAAAAAGTTAATGCGAAGATGATTGCAACAAGATATGAAAGAATGATAGAAATCTCAAAATATGAGACCTTTTGGATTCAAAAACTGAATGACAGTTTCATCCTTGAAAATGTTAACTTCTTCAATTGACGGTATTGCATTTACTCCTATTCTCTTCAAAGTGCTTTGAAGCCTTTTGTCATCTGTGGTGGTTGTTTTATGAACAGCCTTCTTCTTTCTGCAAAAACTCACAAGTCAAAAAAGTCATGAAGTTAACTTGTTTAAACCGTAATGAAAGTTGGTTTAGAAACCTAGCATCTATTTCATAAAGATTATTTTTCAATGCATCAAAGAAGTAAATGCATATAAACTGTAAACCCGCTAACGTTCATCCATCACTATTAGTTTCTACTACAACAAATGGAAAGTTACATCAAATCAAAAAGAATAGTTTATTGGTGGAAAAAAGTCAATGATCCAAGTAGGGGGATTAAATCAAGCTTAACTTTCAAACTATATTTTTTACAGCTCTTCTTCAGATGATGTCTCAATCTGTATTGTAAGTAACATGTAAATTCAATGTAGGCTCTTTGTAAATTTCTGGTATTATTTCTTTGTAACCCCTATGTAATTCAAGAGAGATTAAGTGACTCCATGTTACCAAACTACAATCTCTACTAGAATCATATAAAAAATCAAGATTTATCTTGCATTTTAACAAGGGCATAAATAGTCTAACAAATTTTGTTTAAAGGTCATTCAGCTAAAAATTTACACTCCCAGTGATGCAAAAAAGATCATTCTGCCAAAACTCACTCAAAGTTTCTCTTTTATATTCTCTAAAGATTAAAAAAAGCAGCTTTACAGACAAAGCGTAGTTTACAGAATAAATTTCTAGCCTTTCTAACTATTTCAGGTAAAACAATTGGTTCCATTTTGTTAATGCAATTTACAAACACTGCGAAAACAAAATTTGTATGTAATCATAGGCTGGGTTAGGATCATAATCATAGATTAGGTTAGGATCATTTGAGAACTAGTAAATATCTTAAGGACCATGAGAACTAATATCAACAGGCCATATTTTTTGAAATTTAATACTCAAAATAAAAAACCTATGCTTTTAAAATTTATATTAGTTCAGCTACACATGTGTAGATAGTATAACCTACATATGAGTTACACATGTGTAGATTACAAATTCGTTCATTGTGTTATTTTTGAACTTCAAGATAGAGGCCTAAATATTATATTTCAATCATGTTCTTGTATAAAACATAAAATTGTGTGTTGACAGGAGTTTTCACAGTTCTAAAGATATTTGCGAGTTCTCAAATGATCCTAACCCATCATAGGTTATACACAATAAACCTCACATATTCACATTTGCATAGCACTAAATAGCCTAGTATGGTAGTAAATCTATCTCAAAGTGGATACAAATATGTCTAACAAAAAGCTTGTAGTTACCATTCACTTACATACAAACCCAACAATACTTCATTTATTATAAACTACACCTCCTAATCATGTGACGCATTGCAACAAAATACCAAGGCATGGTATCCCCTTGAAACATTAAAAAATCAATCTCCTATAAAACTTCACAAATTAATCAAAAAAACACACACAAACCAAAAGGCACCAAAATCAAAAGTGAAATAAACCTTCTCACGCTACCCTTCCCACCGGTCCGAACAGCACCAGCCATTTTCTGTAGCTTTTCCACATTCATCTGCCATAAGCACATATCAACTTCCATAAAACAACCACAAAGAAATCGACAACCACAACCACAATTATTCACAACAAAATAATGTTATACAACTTCAAAAGCTTCAAAATTGAAGCTAATTCATGCCGATTAGCTTATCAAACTGCAAAATCCGCATCTTTAATTTACTAAAATTTTTGTTATGCATAAGGAGATTCATTAAGGAAACATCAAATCATGATTCTGGTGATGGGTTGGCTACAAACATACCACAGATTGGTTGGTTATAATGGAATATTAATTGAAGAAGAAATGGATTTACCTTGGCGTCGATTGGATAAACGGAAGCCCAAAGTGAAATGAGGGGTGCTGATAGAGAACGGATAAACCCTAATATCAATCTTTTGCACATTTTTATATACGAACACAAGTTTCACATTGCTACCTTGTACTAGTAATAAGTTCGCATAAAGTTATCGCAGTTTTTAGTTTTCTATGTTATCACAACTTGTTTTTACTTGAGTTGTAATCAAACTCAAATCTAAAATTTTGCAAACCAAAAAGAAGAATAGTCAATAAT
>BJCM01066144.1:0-10491 GCA_018326385.1 Flaveria bidentis | reverse complement strand
TATATATATATATATATATATATATATATATATATATAAAAGAGCATATTCAAATACAAAATATCATTTGGCTAATAAGAGTAAAAATGAATGATATGGTGACATGTGGAAAAATTAAAAAATAAGGTTAAAGGGTGTTGTCGTCTACTAGCCATTTAATCTAATTCTTTTTCTTTTTAAAAAAAATTAAGCATAACTCTTTTACACACTCTCGTCATCCCATAAATACTATTAACAATTAACCTCAAATCGGAACCAAATTATAGAGATCTCTTATCATCTTAGATTCCAATATAATAGGAAATGGCTAATTGACGATCAAAGGAGTTAAAACTTGAGTTGTAGCTGTTAACCGATAGTGTTTTAATAAAATGATTAGGTAGTTAACGGTAGTGGTAAACAGAGGTAATGAATGACGATATGGTTATGAACTGAAGCACATAGTGTTTGCCGTTAAATGACGGTGGATGACAATGATGATCGATGATACTCGAACGACATTCGATTGATCACATTCGGTTCGTCACTAAATCGCAATCCTTGTGTTGGATTCTGCAGAATAATGTTCTAAATTTTCTGTTCTCTATTTTATGTGTTATATTAAACAATGTGCTGATTTTTTGTGTTTTTCTAATGTATTTGATGTGCTGGATTATTTGTCACAATGTAAAATTGTGTTGGATTTTAATACAACACAATAATATGCTGCAAATAACATAGAAATTATTGTTTTAGCCTAAAAAGCAGAGAAATGTATTGTTTTGGCCTAAAAATATAGAAACGATGTCAATATAGCACAAAACACATTGTTTTTAAGACAAAATAAAAATCTAGCACATGTCGATACAACACAAAAACATGTTATTTTAATGTAAAATAACATAGCTTACAATAAAAAGAACACAAAACACATTCTTTTACAATCTTGTTGTTTATCTAATACTATACAAATTAACTGTCATTTTAACATAAAGCAATAATGTTATACTGTTGGATCAAGAAGAAGGATGGTGCAACCAAAATCAAACACTTAGACAAATTTTGGCACAACTTGCAAAGGACTTCCGAAGCTAAGTATGAAACTTCTGAAGGATATGGAGTTCTTCCGAAGACAAAGTGCAAGATCAACTTCCGAA
Organism: Flaveria bidentis; assembly: GCA_018326385.1. NCBI lineage: Eukaryota > Viridiplantae > Streptophyta > Magnoliopsida > Asterales > Asteraceae > Flaveria > Flaveria bidentis. The sequence goes on along the minus strand of BJCM01066144.1, from coordinate 9,355 downwards.
GGTAAAGCTCCAACTTCCGAAGACAAAGTCTTCTCTTCCAAAGTTCAAGACTTAGAAGAAATAAAAGACAATGACTTCCGAAGCAGAAGTCCCAAGCCACGGAAGAAGCAGACTCTTTTGAAGTATAAAAGGCTTCAGAAGAACTTGTTCTTCCGAAGCCATTTAATCTTCGGAAGATGCTGCTAATGAACAAGTGGACATAAGTATGGTCGACACTCCGTTGCAGACCTCTGATACTACATAGCATTTTCCCAAAATGCCATGTAGTTGACCATACTTTAGTCCACTGTGCACCTTTTTATGTTAGTACAAGTTACCAACTTTAGTTGGTGACAAAAGGTAAGTCATGGACATGTCATTACTACCATATCTTAGATAAGACATTATCTAAGATACCTTAAACTATAGCTTTGTAGTATTTGCTTTAGTTAGAGGATTCCAGCTGGTAAGTATATCCGGTTGTAGATAGTAGTATATATAGTTTCTCATTGTAACTCTTGTAGTAAGCTTGAAAGAGTCTTGTAAACTTTGAGTTGAGAAATAATATATACAAGTATCTTGAAATTATTCTCTTGTGCTTCTCTTGTGTTACTTAGTTTATTATAATCAACTATTAGAAGAACTTTACTTCTTGAGTGTTTGTTCGTGTGTTTGAGAGAAAAATACTTCTGTTGAGTGTTAAAACCGATCCTGCAATTGGTATCAGATCTTCTTAGGCTCTTGATTGTGTGATCTAACCATCCTAAGCACCCATCATTACCCCAGAGAACTTCAGATAATGGAGCAGACGTATAAAATGGTTCATCAGATATCAAGATAGCCGCATGTGGAAATCCATTGCCCAAGGTCCCTACAAGCCAAATGTGGCTTCACCTTCTGGTGGTGCTGCCATGATAGAGAAGGCAGTGGAGGACTATTCTGAAGAAGACCTCAAGCGGATAGACATTGATGAAAAGGAAATGACAGTCCTGATGACAACAATTCCCAACTCCATTATGGTGAGGTTTGAGAATTGCAAAACTGCTAAAGGAATGTTTGATGCCTTAACCTTGATGACCTCCAACTCCAACGACTCAAAGAAAGATTCCCTGATGCAGCAATTTGAGAACTTCACTCATATTGCTGGAGAGACCTTGCATCAGCAATACTTCAGGTACATGGATCTTATCTCTTCCATTCAGTCTGTGGGAATAGCTTCTGAATTGAGAGATTTCTCAAGGAAATTCATGAGTGCACTTCCCAACAAGTGGATGTTCTACTGTGTCTCATCAAGAGAACCGAGAACCTGAACACACTCACTATGACTGAGCTATACGATATTCTTGATGGATACCGTGTATAGATGGAAAACAAGAGTGGCCGTCCAGAAAGTAGATCTTCAAGCCTTTCCTCAAACAACGCTCTCATGGTTGCTGAAGGCTCAAGACCCTCTCAACCTCAGTAGTACTTGTCGTACTCACAGCAACCATCCAGCTCTACTGGGCCTTACATCATATTCCCTGACCCCAAGGTCTCAACAAGCTCAACCCAGTCCCTTTCAGGATAGTTGTGCTTTTGTCTTAGGGAGTGGACACTCTAATGACTTTTAGTTCTGTTTTGAAGATCTAGAGTGTTTCAGCCTGGATAAGGTGGAGTACATAGACATTGTCCAACAAATGGCTCTGCTAACCTACAAAGCAAAGAAGTTTTTTAAGAGAACAGGAAGACAGTTCCCTCAGAACCCAACAACTAGCAAGTTTGGGTTTGGCAAAGCAAAGGCCAAGTGTTACAACTATAACCAGTTGGGTCATTTTCCTAGGGAATGCAAGGCTCCCAAATCAAACCCGGGATCTGTCATGCCTCCTCACAGCCTTCCACACCAAAAGCTATTGGAAAATCAACTGAAACTGCTATTATGACACAAGAAGTTGATTGGAGCTTTATGGTCCAAGATGTCACCCCTGCACAAGCACTCATGGCTGGAACAGACAACTCTAAGGTATATGATCATCTCTGTACTCCAACATGTATTGCCAAGGTTAAAATGTACCAAGACTATAACATGGAAATTAAATCCGATATTGAGTCCTTAAACATCTTAAAAGTTGGTTTAAAAGGGCTGAATCTGACTATCAACATAAAATTGAGGAGTTAGAGAAAAAAGTTTCCTCTTTAAAACATGAGCACACTAATTACAGGACTCAAATCAAGGATTTAATTTCCAAGTTAACTGAGGCTCAAGCCAAGCTAGTAATAGATGAGGCTCAATCTAGGAAGCGTGTTATTTCTGAGCAAAACTTCCAAGCCATTATTGTATCATCCTCCCACTCCAAAATTTATTATCAAAATAAAAAAGGGTTAGGGACCAATGAGATTGCTTCACCACACTCTTATGAGTCCATAAGACAACCAAGGTGTGGTAGTGAAGAGCAAGAGGTTCCATCTGCTGACCCATCTTCACTTGAGTTGAAAAATGATGCAATAATGGAAACCACCATAGGGAAGGAACTGGTAAATCAACCCATTTCTACTTGTGATGATCAACCCCTATCCACCAAAGCTAGAAGAAACCATGCAAAGGCAGCCAGAAGAACTTCCAAGAAAGTAGTTGAGTCCAAGCTGAAAATTGACCGAAAGCAATTTCAACTGGATTCCAGGTGGTAGGCACTTCTGATTCAGGAAAGGAGTGTAATACCAACACTTCTATCATGCCGAAGGATCAGAAGTCAAAGGGGAAGACTGCAGAGGAAGATAAGAAGATGAAGAAACCTCAACCATCAAAATCCCTAAAGATTAACATTGCATGCATAATGTGTGGTTGTTGGCAGAACCATTTGGCTAAAGATTGTTACTACAATCCAGCAAGCACACATTATGCAAATAATGTTAAAAAGGAAGCAACTAAAGAAGGATTCTCTTTTGGACCTTATCACATGGCTCAAGTGATAAGAAAAGGAAAGCTGGTTTCTGAAGCTAAGTTTCTTTCGCAAGAAACTCATTTTCCGAAGGGAATGTGGCTTCGAAAGTTAAGCCAAGGAAGGCTCAAAAGAACAAAAGAGCCTCCTCAAAACCTTCCAAGAAGAAGGTTGCTTCGGAAGAGAAGGTTGTGAACTCTTTTTCCGGAAACAAAGAAGCTTCTCAAGAAGTTCATGCTGCTAAAGCTTCAACAAGCTCATCTAAACTGACCAACCATGGGATGGAATGAAAGATCAGACAAGATGCTGCAACCACATCTTCCTCTTCAAAGACATCAATTGAACCCTCTACCATTCATTTTGGTTCAATTATGTCATCATCAATGGAAGAACACAAGACCAACAAGGCTTGGGTTTCCAATCAAAACTAACTTCACTTTATGTGTAGGGACATTCACAAGACAATAACAATAATGTCTGGATAGTGGAAAGTGGATGCTCTAGGCACATGACTAGGAACAAATCTCTATTTCAACAATTTCAACATTTTGATGGAGGTCCTGTTCAGTTTGGAGGTGAGACCGGATGATACATTTCAGGCAGAAGAAGTGTATCCAATGGCTTTTAAGAGTCGACAAAGTAAACTTTGTCAAGCAGCTTGAATACAATATCATAAGGGTTTCTCAATTCTGTGATCAAAAGCATCAAATGCTTTTCACAGAACATGAGTGCATCATCCTCAAATCTGGGATGACAATTCCTTAGGAATTGGTGCTTCTTAGATCTCCTAAGAAAGGGGATATGTACAAGCTAGATATGAACATTGCTTCCCCATTGGGTGAAGTATCATGCTTTCTTTCCAAAGCTGATGGTGATCAGTCTGCCTTATGGCATAAACGTATGTGTCATGTAAATTTTAAAACCATGAACAAATTGGTTAAAAATAACTTGGTACATGGCGTGCCCCAAAAGGAATTTTTCTGTAGAGATAATTGTGTGGCTTGCCTGAAAGGAAAGCAATATAGAGTCTCTCACAAATCCAAAGAGGTTAAATCTTTCACCATCACATTACACTTATTGCAAATGGATTTATTTGGTCCAAAAAGTATAATGTGCATTGGAAGGAAATCATATTGCCTTGTGATAGTTGATAATTTTACAAGATTTACATGGGTATTATTTTTAAGAACTAAAGATGAAACTGCTGAAACAAGTCTTTTATTCTTAAAATTGAAAATCAAAGTGATCACAAGGTAAAGATTATCAGGAGTGATCCGGGGACTGAGTTTAAGAATCAAGTTCTTGACTCATTTTGTAACTCAAAAGGGATTACCAGACAATACAGTGCTCCTAGAACTCCTCAACAAAATGGTGTTGCTAAGAGGAGGAACAGGATACTGATTGAGGCTTCTAGGACCATGTTAGCTGATTCAAAATTGCCTCTAACATGCTGGGTAAAGGCAGTCAGCATTGTATGCTATGTGCAAAACAAGGTCCTCATTGTTAAGTCACATAGAAAGACCCCTTATGAGCTATGGAATAAGAGGCCACCGTTCATTGGCTTTCTACGGTCCTTTGGCAGGAGGTGTACCATACTTAACACAAAGGACAACTTCGCAAAATTTGTTGAGAAGTCGAATGATGCTATCTTTGTTGGATATTCCTCCACCTCAATTGCTTATAGAGTCTATAATATCAAAAATCAACAATTTGAGAAATCATCCAATATTGTTGTTAATGAGCACACTCCTTGTGTTAGGGGGAATGGCCCTGATCATAATTTTGACTTAGAATTGTTTCCAAACTATTCTAAACCATCTTGTGAGAATGTTTCAGCTAGAACAGGTACTCAAAGTGATTCTGATGAAGACATGCTATTTGAGTTACCCAGACCTCTTCCAAGTTCTCCAAGAGTCTCTAAACCCCAAGCTCCCATTATTGGTAGATCCGATAGCATGACCATTTCAGGAACTAGTGGAGCTTCAACAAGCTATCAACAAAGTGTGTCTAATAACTCATCAACTGAAAACTTACAACACCAAATTAATGGAAGTAGTATTTTCAAGGAACAGGAAACTGCAAATACTACTTCTATGTCAACTGCTGCTGACGATGTTTCTTTTTCATTGAAACAACAGCTAGACCAAGTGTTCATGTTCCTGAGCAAAATATGTCCAACTTGGATCTATCTTTACAACTGGAAGTGATTCCCAGACTAAGGAGTTACAACACTCATCCAGCTGAGAACATCATTGGAGAAGTCTCTGAAGGCATGGGAACAAGGGGACAAACTCATCATGGCAATGTCTTCTTGTACTCATGCTTTTTGTCTAGGATGGAACCCAAGAAAGTAGAAGAAGCCTTAAAGGATAGTAGCTGGGTTGAGTAAATGTAAGAAGAGTTGCTTCAATTCAAGAGATAAAAGGCTTGGAACCTTTGCCCACTACCATCTTGTCAAGTACCTATAGGCACTAAATGGGTTTTCAGAAAAAGAAAGATGACAGAGGCTTGATCATCAAGAACAAAGCTAGACTGGTTGTTCAAGGATACACCTAAGAGGAAGGAACTGATTATACTGATGTATTTGCACTTGTTGCAAGACTTGAGGCAGTTAGAATCTTCCTTGCTTATGTTGCATCCAAGAATTTTATTGTCTACCAACTTGATGTCAAGTGTGCCTTTCTATATGGAAATATAGACAGAGAGGTCTATGTGTGCCAACCTCCAGTATTTGAAGACCCATAGCATCCCAACTATGTGTGCAAATTGGATAAAGCTCTTTATGGGCTGCACCAGGCACCTAGGTTATGGTATGAAACTCTATCTTAGTTTAGCCTGAACAATGGTTACAATAGAGGAACCATTGATAAGACTCTCTTTATCAAGAAGTCTGAGAAAGACATTTTTCTCATTCAAGTCTACGTTGATAACATCATATTTGGTTCTTCAAATGACCAAATGTGTAAAGACTTTGAGAGCATCATGAAGAAGAAGAAGTTTGAGATGAGTTCTATGGGAAAAATGGACTTTTTCCTTGGAATTCAAGTGAAGCAAATGAAGGAAGGGTTCTTTATTAATCAATCTAAGTATATCTCTGATATCTTAGAGATATTTGATATGAAAGATTGTAAGCCAGCCAGGACACCCATACCCAGAAATCATGACCTTTGTCATGACTCGAGGGGGAGGATACTGATCAACATTAGTGTAGGGCAATTATCGGTTCTCTGATGTATCTCACAGCAAGTGGACCTGATATCATGTTTGCTACTTGTATTTGTCCAAGATATTAGGCTGCTCCAAAGGTGTTTCACCTAGTTGCTGCCAAGAGAATTCTTAGATACCTCAAAGGAGCACCAAAGCTTGGTCTCTAGTATCCTAGAAACTTCAACTTCATTCTCTGAAACTACTCAGATAATGACTATGGTGACTACAACATTAACAAGAAATCCACATCTAGAGGATGTCAATTTTTAGGTGGTAGGATTATCTCATGGCAATGCAAAAAAGCAATCCTGTGTCTCTACATCTACTGTTGAAGCTGAATACATTGCTATTCCAAGTTGCAATGCTTAACTGCTGTGGATTCAAAACCAGATGCTAGACTATGGATTCAACTTCATGAGCACTCCTATCCACATTGACAACAACAGTGCTATCTTCATCACTGAAAATCCTATGAAGCACTCCAAGACAAAGCACATTAATATCAGGTACCATTTCATTAGAGATATTAATGAGAAAAACCTGATTAAATTAGTCAAAGTTTACTCAAATGAACAATATGCTGATTTGTTCACCAAAACCTTTGATGAAAAAAGATTTATTGGGATGATAAACATTGACTACTATGTCTCATTTGAAATTATTTTAACATGTGTCTTGTCTTTTTTCAATTACAATCTAAGCCCTGTTACAAAAGTTTTTCTTCACAATTGACTAAGTGTGTGTATTTCCGAAGAGAAAATTACCATCAGAAGAAATTTTCATCATCCTCCGAAGGCAATTCTCTCAATTCAAGTTTTATCTTTTGAAGAGATTTTAGTCTCAGAAGCTTTTATCATCAATGCTTCCAAAGCTTGAAAACTTCTTCTTACAGAAGACACTCTTATTTTCGGAAGTAAATTCATTTACCTTTGGAAATAAGTTTGGCTTCGGAAGAGAAAAACTTTCGGAAGAAGACTTCTCTATGTAACGGAAACCTTTGGGCCCCACTCAGTAAAAAGTAAAGATTTTATTAATGATGTCGGAATCTTTTAATTGGTTTTTCACCTTGCCGCCACTTTCACATCTTACCCCAAATCATTTTTTCACCTTATCCACCTAACACCGCCCTTTCACCCATATAAATAATCCTGACTCATCTTTTTCATATTTTTACCACTTTTACTACCCAGAGCACTTTCCACTTCAACCTTCTCCATCCTCAAACTTGTTTCCCTCTGATCTTTCTCAAAATGACACTAAACCCTCAGCACAATCAAGTCGCACTTCTGGATTCATCCAGGGATACTACTTCTCTGAAATCATCTCATTTCTCACCCAATCTACCTACAATACTGCCTTGACTGTAAACCCCACTGTTTATCTTAACCAAATGGAGGAGTTTTGGGCCAGAGGTCGTATTGAAACCCTAAATCAAGTTTGGGTTATCAGGTCGAGCATTCATGGCTAGGAGTTAGTCATCTCTGAACAAATAATCAGGGGGCATCTAGAGCTTCATGATGAAGGTGCCCAACCTAAATTTCCCAAGACCGACCTTGATGATACATATACCATGATGGGTTATGGTGGCGATGTTAGTAGGTCTGCTGTTTACAAGTTCAACTTCTCTTACAACTGGAAGTTCCTGCTGCATGTAGTCCTTCATTGCTTATCAAACAAGTCTGGGGGATGGGATCAAATCCCATATGAACTAGGGTGCCTAGTTCATGGAATGGTGAAAAGCCTCCGCTTTAACTACTTAAGGTTTGTGCTGACAAATCTGATGAGGAACCGCCAGAGGGACACATTCTTCATGTATCCCAGGTTCCTTCAGCACATCATCAACTGTGAGCTAGACCAAATTCAGCTTGTCTGTGCAGTTTCTTTGCCTGTCCCTCACATGAGGCCAACCATCTTCAAAGTTTTGAAGAGCGTGTCCACCAAATTTCATTGGAAGATATGCTGCACTTCTTCCAGGTATGATTGAGCCAATGGCTCCCGGTGATATTCCTGCTAACCCCACAAGTGATGGACCCACACCAGCAACTACCCTCAAATTGCCAAATTTATATTCTCCTCCGATCCATCTTACATATCGAAGACGTCCCAAACGAACCCTTGTTAAATCTCCTCTGATTAAACAAGTTCCCCCTGTTCTACCCAAAAAGGCTAGAGTGGAAATATGGGCTCCCACTCAGTCTGAGGTCCCACCTTCCTTCACTCTTGACCTCAATATGGGCATTGAGTCTCCTTAGTCTCAATCCTATGAGCCCAAAGCCCAAACCAAAAGCCCTCAAGATGAGTCTCTATACTCTCCTGAGCAACAAAAAAAGGATAACCCCACCAAAGGCTCAATGCCATTAGACATTGATCAAAGTCCCGGGTCATTAGGAATAAAAGCCATATCCTTCACTGACCTTTTAACCGGAACTGATGAATAGTTTATGTCTCTTCATGGCAATGAACATGATCCTTAACACCCATTAAAGGATCAACTGATCCTAAGGAGACTTTGATCTCTATCCCCCATCAGCATAGCCAAACTAAGGTGAGTCCCACTGGAATGGAAGGGACTCATTTTGATTCAACTACCACTATTGCATATGCATCAATGGGCCCTCAGGACAGTGGTAACTTTGAGCAGATTGAATCTACGGCAAACAAGCATTTTGATGACTCTAAAAGAGGCATCACTATGCATGGGAAACCAGGGCGCCAAGAAACCACTTTTGGTGGTGAGGATGAACATATAAGGTATGTTACCTCATCTCCCCATGATTCTTCTCATGAGGATGAAGGAAGTCTGAAACTCACCATTCAAGACCTACTCACTAAAGTCTCAAACCTTGAATTCAGGGTTAAGACTTTAGAAAGTAGGTCCGCCACTTAGCAACTTGAGATTGAAAATCTCAGGGCTTAACTAGCTGAGAAAAATATTGAGAGCTCTGTTAGGCATGTACTAATTCAGGATCTCCATTCAAAAAGGATCTCCATTCAAAAGACCTACGGCGTACGGAGTACTAACTGATTCAACGTGAAACCTGATCAAATAGTGCGGAATCCTATTTGATTGGCGATCCAATCAGGGAAAACGTTAGTCCGATCAATCCTAACGATTTGAATACATTAAGAATAGACTTGGAATGATCAGAAACGTTCTATGAACTTGGAAGGAACGAACTGGACGAACTTGGACGGCTAGGGTTGTGAATTCTTGAAATCTCCCATTATTCCACGAATTAAGTGGTATTTATAGG
>BJCM01066141.1:0-12931 GCA_018326385.1 Flaveria bidentis | reverse complement strand
TATATATATATATATATATGAGAAAAAAGAAAAAAAGAAGAAGCAAAAACGTGAAATCATTGGATTCGAACCCAAGGAACCGCTGGACTAAAACTCTAACTTATGCTTTTAAGTTATAAAGAGGTATATATAAAAAAATTTGAGATTGAAAAAAAAACAAATCCACCAAGATTTATAAATGTGATTTAGTATAATGTAGGTGGATGACGTTGGTGGTAGACTATTTAACAAATTTACTTATTGATGAATCAAAACAATCAATATTATAACAACATGCCAGGATGAAAACTTTTTACATGTGCATTTTTGGTCACTGGGAAAACAAAGAGAGTTAAAATTTATTAGAGTTAAAATAAACTGTTTATAATCTGGTGGTCTAGTGATATGGTGTTTGTCACTTATAGAGATTATGTGTGTTTAAATTCATGTAACTACAAAATTTGAGCAGGTAAAATATTTCTCGGGTTTATCACTACATCTTACTCCTAGTACATGCATGTCTAACCATACAAGTGTGTGGCTAATCTATGTGTCTTTGATGTTTGAATTTCACTTTCACATTCATAGTTGGACGTATTTACCCTTCATCTTACACATGTCACGGTCATGTATATGTGCGTGTGTATGTATGTATGCATGGAAGAGTTTAAATTCAAACCAAAAGAAATTGTGAAAACTTTTAAACTAAATCTAAAGAATTAGTTAGTTATGATCCATGGTTCTAGATAACGTTAGAAAATATCCCACACCCAAATACAAAGATGTACTTTTTTATTTACAATAACTAGAATCATAGATCTTAATCAACTAAAAACTTGGATTAAATTTAAAAACTTTCACAATTTCTCTTTGATTTGCATTTGAATTTTTCCCTACGTATAATATATACATACATGTATATATAATGTGTGTGCATATATTATTATTAGTTTATTGTAGAAAGAAGCATAATTGATATAAGAAAGGCCTGGCTCAACCACTATCTCTAGTCTCTAGAGGCTCTACATCATGCAAAAGCAAAGCTAAGGCCAAGGGGCTAACAACACAAGTCACAACAAACCAATCAAACCGGGCCTACCTCTGCACTAAATAAGAACCACCTTCAGAATAGCCCAACCCTACCACATGTATTTTACTACTTTAGCATCCAATGATAAAAGGGCCCACACATATTAAAAACATCTTATGCAAAAGCCCAACAATACTATTCCAACCAAAATGGGCCAAGAGACAAACCCAACAAAATGCAGAAACTTAAAGGGTAAACATAGACCAAGCCCAATAGTAACCTCAGGCCCAACCCAAATCATATCTGATCCACAACTACATGTTCGTTCTATTGTTCCAAATTAATCCATCACTTGCAAATTATTTTCTTTCAGTAATTCTTATAACATATACATTGAACTATTGAAACATTGGACGGCTTCAAAAGCGTTAGAGCATCGGTAGGTTTTTCATATTATTGTAAATGTGTTTTCTATATTGTAAGGAATGTGAGTGAGTGGAGTAAAAAGAAAATGTTATCGTTTATCGATATATTTGAGGTGACACTGTTCACCCATATAAGTTTTTTTAATAATTTTTTGAAAGCCAGTAGTGGAGGAGAGAAAAAAGATAAAAAAATGTATAAAAATGTATTATTAGATTGAAAACAAGAAAAAAAGAATAGTGAATTTTAGTAATGCTCTTACAAAAGGTTAACATAAAATGAGCATAAATTTTAACCTGTTGGAAGATACAGATCTATAAGTACAGATGAAAACTTCACTTCAATTGCATTTAACAATCCTTGAAATATATATATATACAATATCAAAAAAATGAATCTAACATAGTAACATATATGAAGATGAGCCATAACATAATTATAAAAACATAAAATATCGTCAAGCTTTAATATTGTTTTAATAAAGTTAGTTATATTCCTTTTAACTGGAAAACTACTTAAGTTTCTTATAAAGTGATATAAGTGGAATATAGATGAAAGTGGGTCATTATTTTGTGGTTTTTTTTTCAAATTGACTTAAATGATATAATTATAAAACTTAATTAGATTATTTTTTTCAACTTAATTATTAAACATACTTGTTATCTAGTATTTCTTTTTCTTTCCCAATTACCTCCTAGTTCAGGTTAATTTTAAAATATTAGCATTAAATAGCAGCAAAGCTTTATATATGTTTCATGATGTTCATTTAGTTTAATTGTTTTTTTTTCAAATATTTATAAAAAATTTCATACCAATAAAACATAATTAAAATTTAAAACTTAAGTTGTTTTTTGTTAGACTTAAGTGTGAGTGACTTTAATAGAATACTATAGATACTTGTTATTATTGGGTGTAATTGTTTTCTTATGAATCATTTCATAATTTTTTATAACATTTCATTTGGGTTGTAACTGACCACAACGCAAAAACAAATTATATAAATATACATGAATGTTCAATATTGTCCATACAAGATTTAGATGTCAATAACTTACATTGTACATAACACGTCACAAACATTTGTTCTACAAACTCACGGTCACTTTTTTCTTTCACCATGTTGCGATAATTTGCTACTTTAATACACTTGCACGTTTTGTAGAATGAGAAAAAAATAACTAAAATGAGAGATTTATGTTAAAAAAGAAAGAGTGCATGACGAAACATACAAGAATGAATAATCCACAATTTGTTCAAGACCACCACGTCTACAGCGAACCACCATAGGTCATCGTGCTTCCTTCTCACCGTTAGGAGAACACTATGTGTCTTAATATCAAATCACCAATTACATGTCTAAAATTCAAGAGATAATTGATTCATTTCTTGTTATTCCATCGTATTATACAAATTTGGCAATCTTTCATGCTCAAATGTTAAATGATAATTCTAGATGATTGAAGAATGAAGATGCACTCATCTATCTCGTGATTGTCTTCTTCAAGGTCACCATGTCTATCACAACATTCATGATCACAATAGAGAGTAGGGTTTGATGTCTTTTGATGAATTTTGATTGTTGAACAATATTTTTATGAATATCATCGTGTTTTGTATTGTTCTATATTGTTTGTTGAATTAAATGTAAGGCATTATTATTATTGTGAGTTTCCTAATAGTACCATTCCATTTACAGATTGAAGTAAACATTTAGTGTGAACTGTCACGGTTGATGTGACATATGATATAAGAGTAATTATAATAAAATTATTAAAAATATACTAGTGATTTTTTTATATTATATAAATTGATTTTGAGTGATTATAAGTGGAGTAAATAGAATATATTAATGTTCATCTATACATTCGGGAACGTTGTTCAATTCTTATAAATTTTTAAATACTTTTGAAACTAGTTGTGAGTAAAAGACAGACAAAAAAAGAATGATAAATGTATAAAAAATATTATTTAATTTAAAAAAAAATAATTTTTAGTGTAATAATATGAATGGTAATTCACTATAAATGTTCTAGATTAAAATTTTTAATTTAATAACCAATTGTTGTGACATGTGGTAGTATAAGTAAATATTTTTAATTTAACAATACCTAAATCAAACTCAATTTCTCTTTTTTTAATGACAAGGATACTGTTTTTTTTAATGACAAGGATATTGTTTGAGGGGATAAATATTATCTTAATCAGTCCCATCTATTTGTTTTTCAATCGGGATCGCACCCTAACCCTCTCAAAAAGAAATCCACTATTGAAAAACTTACTGGCTTAACTCTGATCGTTTTGTTTAAAGTGAGACTTGAACCCATAATCTCCTCATATTTACATATTATAAGTATCTCAACTTAAACAGTTGGGCTAAGAATTATTGCTAAATCAAACTCAATTTCTGCAAACAAAAATATAACCATTTTGTTAAACATAAACTCATACTACGGTATTTAAATTCGAATATCCGAAAAACCTTCGATAGTGAGTTTCACTATCCGAACCAAAATCTGAAATTTCTATTATTCGAAATTTCAGATTCGGATATCCAAACTACCCTATGGTAGAGGAACTAGCAGCAATAACAGAGGTAACCAGGGAAGTCTCTGCTTTTAATATGTACTATTTAATAAATTTTATAGAAATTAAATAATTTTCATTGAAAAAGTTTTCAGATATCCGAAGTATTAGAAAAATATCCAAAATATCCAAAACTTCTAATTAATATTTATTATTTAATAATTTTTTTATAAAAATATTTCGGAGACTTCGGATATTCGAATATCCGAAAATCCTTAAAAAAACACCATCGAAATACGAAAATTTGAATCACATACGAATATATTTGAACAACCCTAGACATACACAACTACCCCAAGCAATTATTTCCCTTTTTACTTTTTCCATTTATAATTTACGACACACATGTTACTTCCAATTACAATCACACAAAGGTGTTACTATACTTTGCAATCAAACAACAATCATTTTACAACAGGTTGATCGTGATTTTTGTTTGATTGATACTTCGACACCTATCAAACGTATTACTGATTCGGATCAATAGTCGATTTGGGTCAATCGTCTTAACAGCACATCAAGTGCAGCTTCATAATAATGATCGTCTTCATCATCTTATTATGAACAAGATAGCATCATCCAGTCATCTTCATCGTTAGCTATGGTTCCAAACCTTTCATTCATCAGTTAACGTAATCGACCTTTAACTTTATGTAGTATCAACAATAAAATTATATAAATATAAAAAAAAACAAATGTTAAATTATTAAAAATCTTCACTACATGATTTGAAGGATCTCTTTAATTTCTTGCATTTAATAGTTCACGTTAAAGTCATAATCAGTGGTTACATACCACATGTGCCTTATCTTTAAAGCCACAATTGTAATTATTATCTTTGTTCCCTTTATCATGTGCTTCATCTGGAATAAGCACCATAAATAGTTGCGTATATATTTTGTATTAAATTTTCCAGTCATAATCTCTTTAATGTTAATATTATTCGTAAGTTATGATTTTTATGTTTTTGTTATATATCACATTTGTTACAAGTATAATAACATAGACGAACTTTTGATATGTTTAAATTACGAGATCATAAAATCTATAAAAAAAGAGTGATAGGGCGGCTGTTGTAACATTTGACTTTTGCTCAAATCTCTTCGGCTTTTGTCTATTTTCACCATGACGATGTTTCCTTAAAATTACATGATTTCGTAAAAAGCATTCTTATTACCATAAAAACAATTTCTTATCTAGTTATTTTTAAAAAAATTAGTATGTGAACTTTTAAAATTTCCGACCCCAAATAGATCTTTGCAATGTAATAAATACAAGTAAATTAAATACATTTATTTGCATGAGTGCATGCATGACAAACTTGTTAACCATTTTATTTCTTACAAAGTGACTATGATTCACATCACAATCACTAGCAAACTCAAATCATGTACAACATGATCTTATTCCACCTTGCATATCTCAACATCAACTCGATGGATTCGCGACCTCGGTGAAGTTGAACCCACTACACGACATGCCTCGAGCCAACAACGACGAGCTGAACCCCAACTTTTGATTCACCATATCAAAAAACAAGAAATTGTTTTCCATCTGATACGCCCCTATCACCATCGCGTCTTCCATTTTAGAACCACCATCGACGAACGCTAGACACGCGACACCATCCCCAATCACCTTCATCGAATTCGCCCCCAAAATCGTCCACTTTCCCCCACCTTCAGTTTCAAGATCAATTTTAGGAATACCATTAAACCCTAATCCGGTTTTTAGGCATAAACTAAACGGTTTAACCGCGGTTACTCGAGGAATACTCTTTGTAACCGTCGAAAAACTAGTAACTAGAGCTTTATAGATATCACTTCTGAGTGTGGTGTAAGTAACCACAACACTAAGCTTCACATAATTGGATGGTACATTAATTGGTGCCCCATTGATCGCGATACGCGCTATTTTGATATAATATCCGAGCGATTCGGGGGTCTTTCGGATCATGGGTGTGTACGAAAGAATGGTTCGGAGATCAAGATTCGGAAAGGGGGTGAAATAAAACGGGCCATCACCGACGAATGTGACCCCTCGAGCCGATGGTGAGCTCGGTAGACACAATGCGAACTTTTCGGTCATGTGTAGACCCGAAAGCTGACGTGGAAAAGATAGAGACGACCACGAGAACGATGCAACGCCTTGAACAGGCTCACGTAAGGATACTAGTAGCGAGTCGGGGGCACACGAGACCACGAACCGGGTTCCAAACGGTTGGTTCGGTCCGGGGCTCGGGTTGCGGCCATCGGTTAGGTACACGTTTATTAGAGTGGTGGTTAGTTGTGAGATTTTGCAAGTGTTTGATATGGGGTTAAAAGGTGTGACTGCACATATGCCACAACCATATTTGTCAGTGATGTTGAGTGATGGGCACAATGATGGGTTTGTGTAGGATTTTGCTTCTTTGCATAAAGTGTTGTCACATGGTATTGGGAATCTGCATCCTTCCTCGAGCCCGCACGGGACTTCGGAGTGATGGACGAGGCAGTTATACCATGTGAACGGGGCGTCGAGGCCGATGAGGAAAGCCGGGGCGTACCCCCATTGAACGTAATGAAGTGATGTTTGGTTGTCTTTGGTTGTTGCGATAACCGAGGTTTTGAGAGTCGTTTGGGATAAAATGTTAAGAGGGAAAGAGAGCAAGATAAAGACGATTAGATGTTGCATCTGTTGCACTGCTAGAAAACTGGGTCGTTTCATGTGTTAAAATTCGTCGGAAATGTGTAGGAAAATATGGTGATGGTTTGCTTTTTAACGGAATGTGTGGAACAATTGTGGTCATCCTTGAACCAACTATTGGATAACTAGTGGACACTTGTGTGTTGGTGCATAGTTGAATATTCAACTTAAGTCATCTCTATGAGAATAGATATTTAAGTGTTTTATATTTTTTTTCATATAATTATATTAAAATTTAATACTTTTGTTATATTAAAATTTAATATTGTTTATACTCCACACGCAATCAATTAAAAAGATATTAAAAATTTTATAGGAACTCAACAATCATTTGCTAAATATACATATGATAGTTAATTTATTTCTTCTCTTACTCACAAACATTTACAATCACTCATTGTAATATATATAAGAAATACAAGCACATATTTATAGAGAATCTATTGTGAATACTTTTACAATTATACTAAAAATTATTATTTTTCCTATATAATTTTAATTAAATAATATTTTTAATACTTTTATCATTACATTTTATCTTTTATCTACTCACAACCACTTTTAAAATATTAAAAATTTATAAGATTTGTATCGTGTGTCCTAAATATGAAGATACATAATAATTACCTACAATCATCCTCTATAATATAAGTACTCGTAATTCGTTAGTGAAAGATGAGGAGAAAAGAATTTGGGTAACGTATATATCAACGGATATCTGACATATTATAGTTTATGATCAGGGGTTGATCTAAAACTCCGGGCCCATAAATGGTTGTTGAAAAGGTCTCAAGGAGGCGCATCGCATGGTAAAACAACCATAGACGGTTTGACCATGTAATCTGACCTGAATTCCATCATGAACTCATTAAGGCCTACGATTTCATCGATAAACGAGTTTTTTTTATATTTTATTTCTTTTTTCTATACGAAAGTCTTTCTTTGCGTGTTTAGTAGGGTGGTTTGATTTGTCTTTTACAATAATTTATAATTTTCTATCAAGCAAGACGTAAGAAGAGCTGTATTTATTGTTATTATTTTGTTATTTTATGAATTTGTATGATATATAATTGGGTGTGAACAATTAGTCTCAATCAGTCTAGATTTTTCTTTAATAATAATTATAAAAAAAACTGTGAATATCTTTTATTCTATAAGATTCAAGATTAAACTATAAATATGTTAGAGAATTAACGAGATAAATTGAGAGTCGCGAAACATTATCAGATTGAAACTATTTGGGTTCACACAAAATTTTTAATCGGATAAAACTCAATTCAAGAAAACTAATACGATGGGTGCGTGAGAATTTGTGAATAGAGAAAACCAAAGTGACCAAAAATTGTTCCGAAATTGACATTTGCAGGAAGGGGATGAAAACTACGGAGACAGTTTTCTTATTGAAAATTTACACATTTTACCCTTTAATTTCATATGTGAAATTTCGGGAAAATCAAATTATAATGCATTTTTTATATAGCAATCTTTACCAAAATAAAAAATTTCCAAACTAACATTTAGCTCGACCCCAGCCAGGGGCTCTGCCCCCTTGAACCCACGAGGGGCTGCCGCCCCTTAGACCCTGCTCCCGAGGGCGTCGTCCCGTTGGAACTTCCATTGCTAAGTGGCTTCGTCCTTAAGAAGGTGTTCAGTTTCGAAGATCATAACACACTCAAACAAACGTGCACTCCGTACCTCCTAACTTGTTTGATGAATGTTATGATCACATTGGTCATTAGTCAATCCAGTTATATTAAAATATCTAACATTCCTCCCCCATTTTAGTGTAATCCTTGATTAACTAAAACAAACTCACACAAACCACAAACTTATGCAAGATGAAATTTTGTGACGATTGAATTTCATCTTAGTATATTAGTATATTACACATTTCAAATATTTGAATATTAAAGTGTCACTTAGGATTGAACCCTTGCTATTCATAGTGAATACATGAAGATAATATACACAAAAGTTTATATATTTATATATTCTTACTTTATACTATATCTTACTAACCTTGTATTCTTATCCTTCATAAACGTATCAAAGCTAAGTCCGAGCTTCTTGAAGCAGCTAAACTTCATGCTCATATAGGTAGCTCATTTCCTCTTGCACCTACATATGCAATTTTTCAAAAGAACACATACCTTGGGATGTTGCTACTAATACATTCCAATCTCTAGATGTTAAGTTTTCCGCATTGAATTAAGCATCTAGTGTTATACTAGATGGGAATCGGGTATTTAACATGAAAGATTTTAGGTGGACTTCAATCCTATCTCCAAAGCCGACTTATGCACAAGATCTCTATTTAACCCTTTAGCTCAACCCCAGCCAGGAGCTCTTCCCCTTGGACCCCGCTCCTGAGGGCGCTACCCCCGCACACCCGCTAAGGGGATGTTTCCCCCTCAGAACCCCAATTACTTAGTGGTTTCACCCCTAAGAAGGTTTCAATTTTGAAAATCATAATACACTCAAACAAGCGTGCACTCCTCACCTCCTAACTTGTTTGATGGATATTATGATCACATTGGTCATTAGTCAATTCAATTATACTAAAATATCTAACAAAATATTCAACACATAAAATATAAAAGACCTTTATAGCTTAAAGGACTACCATATATCTTGCTAAAATGTTATCAAAATCAAAGAATCAAATTGTAAATAACACACGTCCTAGAAAGAAATACATCCAAATCTCACTCATAGTAATAAACTGTCTCAACTAGATATCCTGGTTCTAGGTGGTAAAGTGATTTAGTTTTTAATCAAATGGTTATGAGTTTAAATACTACATTATACATGTATTGTGATTTTAAGAATAACGTTGGTGAGAGAGAAAGAGAGAGAGAATTTGAAGCTAAAAAATAAGATTTAACTAAAAGCAAACGGGAAACAAAAAAACTCGTCTTAAGTTGAATATGGTTTAAATATTACCTTAATTTTTTATTTAAATGAGAGATTACAAGCCCGCCAAACTAGCTATATTGTTATGAGCTAGAGTTAGAGTTGACGCCAACTAGTGGCGACGAGATATGATGTTGATGGTGTTTGTAGTAACGAAAGAGGATTTTAATTACTTTGGGATTCACTTTACTAAAAGAAAGGTTTGGTTTCTTAATAGATTAAAAGAATTCATTAAGATTTAATTCTATAATTTCAACTTCTATATTTTATATTTGTCGCCTTTATGTCAATCATTTTTAGTGCAACAAACTAACAAAGGAGTAAGGACACACATCTAATTCGGACAATTGAAAATTTGAAAATAAACAGTCATATAATAACTCTTAGCAAATTTGATATCAATAATGAATAGAAAATGTTAGGTTCACGAAAAATGACTCGTCTCGAATACCATCAACAAATTTTAGGTATGTTAATTATGGATAACAGGAAAACTTCATAACTTTGTGTCCGGCAATAATCCTAAAATGGATGATCATTTGAAGGTTTTCACATGAATCTTTATATATAATAAATGAAAAAAGGTTAGGTCACGTGACAAGATTTAAAAATTGTATTGACACATGACACCTTAATAACATATGATTGCTACGTGTCAATTTATTAGTAATATGATTTTAAAAAAAATCTCATGAATCATATTTAAACAATATTTAATGTCAAATTAAATAGTATTCCAAAATTAGAATTTTAAATTTAATGATTGAAATGAAAATTTAATAACTTTAATATTTAATTTAATCTGACATTCAATTCGAGATTTTATCTAAAAATAACTAATTAAATTAGTCAAGACTTAAAATTTAAAACTTACAAATTTTACATTCTAATAATAACAATATATACGAGATAATTGGGTTATAATTTCAGATTTTGAAAATGTTTTACATTCGAACAATAATATATAATATTTACCTGCATTATATACCACTAGGTTATATACTTCTGTGCTACACGTGTTGAAATAAAAAATATATAATAGATTATATATATATATATATATATATGTGTGTGTGTGTGTAATCTAATATATGTTATTGTTAACATCCATATAACAAAAATATTTAAGTAATAAACAATAGTATAAAAAGAAAAAATATTATTAATAAATATCCATAAATCTCTTTATATATCTTTTTGAAGTATTTTAGTTATAACAATGCTTAACCACAAATTAAGTTATATTTTTAATAATATTAAGTCTCATTAAACTATTTTTAATAAACTATTATATATTTATAAAAAGTTCGTGTGATTCGTTTATGGAGACAACCAATAAGTAACAATCCGGTAAAAACTTACTCTATTAAGTTTACTGTGATTGAGTAGAAGGTTTTGTTCAACTAATTGAGTTGTTATCTTATTTTTTAAAATATTTATCTCATAAAACATATCTTCTGTATATCTTTAGTTTTTATATTTTTAATTACAAGGCACTATAATTTTGAAAAACATTCTAAAGATGGTTTCTTAAGTTTGAGAAGTTATAAATTGAATCTAAATAAATATTTGTATACAAAAAAGTTTTAGAAAATTTGTAACAATAGTATTGTTTTTATGTATTTGATTCTTGTATGTAATTTATATGAACACATATTTATTTGATGTTTTTTCGTATGTGTATATATTACATATTTATTAATAGTAATTGATAATTTATATTTATAATTTTTTTTAACTTTTCAACACGTGTTATATATATATGTGGTTAGGCTAGTAACTAAAGAAATAAATAAACCCTTTATGATGAAAAAAACAAACAATACGGGAGGTATTTCAGGTCACCTTTTACATATATAATAAAACTTGTTTTTTAATTCGTCGTGCGTTGCGGCAACATTGCACACAACTTGATAAAGTATTGACTGAAATCGACCCAACTCGTTACCGAACTAAATTTACGTAGAAAAACGTAAAGTAACCTAAATTAATATTGTTGAATGAAAATATATTATACTCTACCCGGTTGTTTTTCAAACAAAATTTACGTCGAAAAATAGACCTATAATCGCCTTAACTTGTTTTTTAACTAAATTTATGTTGAAACGTAGAGAATTTTTTTTTATTATATTTGACCTGACGTGTTTCCAAACATAACTTGCGTTGAATTGTAAACCAAATCAAAGCGTCAATAAAATAAAGTACGGAAACAATTTATATTTGAGCCGACTTGTTTCTGAACAAAGTTTACGTCAAGACGTTAACCATCTAAAGTGTACATAAAAATATGTATGAAAACGTTTTACGTTTAACCCGATAAATTTTTAAAAAATATTAGGGAGTAAAGTGTAAAAGGTTGAATGTTGGTGGGTGAAATAGGCCGAAAGAAAGGGAATAAAGTGTAAAACGTTTTACGTTTAACCCGATAAAATTTTAAAATATATTAGGGAAATAAAGTGAAAGGTTGAACCTGGGTATGTTAAATGAAACAAAATAGTTCTACCACTTCACCAAAACTCAAGTTGTGTCTTAATACTCACCAAAAATTATATATCAAGTAATGAAGATTGTGAGTGACCATGTGATTGCAATTTGAACCCAAATGAGTATATTTGGGTTGGTTTCGATAGTAATAATAAAGTAATGAGTTAGATTGGGTTAAGTTATATTACAAAAAATGTTAAGTTGGACAACTTTAAAACTAGGAAAAATGATCAACAGGTCAAGATGAGTCATAAAAAAACAAAGAACGGGTCAGGATGGGTTGATTAGATTTTCTCATAACCCATGTTTTTTCATCTCATCTTTTCTTTAAAATCGACACATAATCTCAATCTAAGTATTAACAATAAACATATTAGATTTATGAAAAAGTCAAGATCGGTTTACGAGTCATATGAGATGAACGGGTCGACAACCGGGCGTAGTAAACTGAAGCTCCATTATGGAATAAAAGACCATAATATAACTGCACAACCCACGTCTATCATCACCATGCAATTTATCTTCTTTTTTATAATTCTTAAAGTTTAATTTTAATTGTGTTTGTCTAGTTGTACCTTATGGTAGGGTTGTTCACGAACCGAGCCGAGTCGAGCAGATCTTTGCTCGTGCTTGGCTCATTTTCAAACCGAACCAAGCCGATTGGCTCGTTTACAAACCGAGCGGAAAATGGAATGACTATTTTTTGAGCGTTAAATTTTCGAGTGAGCGTTGAGCAAGCGTAAACGAGCGGCGAATTATACAACACAACTATTTTGTGTGTCATACGATTTATACTGCAACGAATAAGGTTTAATGACTTAAAAATCAGTCACA
>BJCM01066137.1:0-10562 GCA_018326385.1 Flaveria bidentis | reverse complement strand
GTCAAAAGTAGCCTTGATCTCTTGAGCCTTCCTAGCTTTTCTTTTGCTCTTTCTGATCAAGTTCTTTCTCATTGACTTGGTCATCACAGTCTTCTTCTTCTCCTCGGAAGGATAGTGGCCCTTCTTAGAATCCTCATCTTCACTCTTCTTAGAGGAATTCTTCATTATCACTTTATCACCCTCTTCACTCAAAGGATCTATGAGAGGAAGCTCATCTTCACAAGTTTCACACCTAGGTGATCTTACAGACAAGATTGTGTGTGGAGGAGCTATCTTATTTGATCCTAGTCCCTGCTTGTTTTGATATCACACTTTGTTGTGCATGGATGAGGATATCATGTTCTTGAAGGTCTCTTCTTCAAGAACACACTTTTTTGCCCTGGCTTTGCTGATCACAAGCTTAGCCTGGCACTCAGTCAGCTTAGTTATGAGATCCTTGATTTGAGTCCTAAGTTTGTATGCTCATGTTTTAGAACTGAAATGGTTTTCTCTAAGTCCTCTATCTTTAGTTTATAATCATTTTCAGACTTTCTAAATCAGCTTTTAAGATGTTTTAGGACTCAAGATCAAATCTCATTTCTAAGTTGTAGGACCTGTATCTGTTTACTTTAGCAATGCATTCAGGGGTACAAATATGTTCCAATACCTTGGCTTCATCATGATCTGCCATAAGTGCTTGGTTTAGAGAGGCTTCTTCTACCTGAAAGCTCCAGTTAAAGCCTCATTCTTCAACAGCAACAGTAGCTTGCTGCTTTGGCTTCTCATTCTTGGTAGTTTTGTTAGTGTAGTTTGATCTGAACTATGTTTGGCCATCATTTGTTCTTGGTGCCTTACACTCCCTAGCAAAGTGGCCCATCAAGTTACAGTTGTAACACTTGACTTCACTTTTGTCCAGCCCAAACTTTCCACTAGTTTCATTGCTGGGGAACTTCCTTCCTGTCCTCTTGTAGAACTTCTTGGCTCTATGAGTGAGAAGAGCCATCTGCTGAACTATCTCCATGTACTCCAGATCATCCGGATGGATACAGTCCAAGTATTCAAGGGTGAAAGGAAAGTTGCCATAACTTTCATCAGAAGACATAAAAGCTTGAGAAGAGCTTGTCTCTTGGAATGGGCTTCCATGAGTGTAGTTCTCCTTTGGTATATCGAGGAAGGTAATGAAAGGACCCTTTGGTGAGTTGTCAGGGTAACATATGAGATAATGTTGGGGTTCTATGATATCCCTTTCAACCACATGAAGGGAAGAACCCATTTGATTGTTAGAGTTGCCAGATGAACCTTGCATGTTCATCTCCATCTGGTAGCCACTAAGAATCCCATATAACTCTGTTAGAGTGATAGTTTTCAGGTTCTCAGTTCTCTTGATAACCACACAGTATTGTGTCTATTGCCTAGGAAGTGAGGACATGAACTTCCTTACAATGTCTCTGTTTTCAAGAGCAACTCCTCCATCCACAAAGGTATCCACAATCTCAACATACCTGAAGTATTGCTGAGTCATGGTTTCACCTTCTTTGAAGGTGAAGTTTTCTACCTGCTGCTTCAGGAGATCCTTCTTTTTCTCTTTGGCTTTAGAGGAACCCTTATACATTAGTTTCAATGCATCCCACAGCTGCTTAGCTGTTTTGCATTCTTGAAACCTCTATATACAGAGTTTGGAAGAACAGTCTGAAGGGCTGTCATGGCTTTTCTGTCAATCTCTACTCTCTTCCTGTCTTCATTAGAGTAGTTAGCCATAATCTTGGGGATCATACCACCACTAGTAGCAGAAGGGATGCTTGGTATGTAAGGTCCATTTTCAACAGATTCCCACATTCTTGAGTCTAGAGACCTAATGAAACCTTTAATTCACAGGCACCGGGTGTCAAAGTCATCAAGAGTGATCTGTGGGGACTTGTTCATGGTTCTAGTTTCCATATCAGTTTTCAAAATGGCTGCCATTTGATAAGTTGAGTATTTGTGTGTAAGGGATCTTAAGATGGTGAGATCTTATACCAAGAGCCTGAAATGCACTGATACCAAATGTAGGATCGGTGAAGGGTGGTCACTTACAACACAACAACACAAAGAGGAGAGCAACTTAACTTAATCAAACAGTGAACTGGATTAACCACAAGTAAAGACACTAAGAACACAAGTAATTTAGAGACAGAACAAAAGAACAAGATACACAAGGAGATGGTTTTCAAGATTATAGTATATTGCTTTCTTATGTTCTTTTACAAGTGTTACAAAGCATAAAAGAAAGTTACAAGAACAAGAGATGCTTATACTACATCCTACAGCCGGCCATACTTTGAAGGCCAGCTGGATACAATTGACTAGACACACAACAAAATCAATTGTAGAGTCAAAAGGCAGATTCACAACAAAATTAATTGTAGAGTCAAAAGACAGATTGCCTTTTGACTAGTGACTATGACATGCCATAGCTCACATCCTTATCTATTTCAAAAAGGATAAAGTACATGAAGTAGAAAGTTACAAACTCAAGACCTCAATGTACAGTTACTAAAAGCATGGACCTTTTCACTAACTCATGTAAGTTGGTGACTTTGCAGAGTTGCAGCGGAAAGGGGGTCCAGCTTTATGTAAAGTACATAAGATAAAACATGTATACTAAAAGTCTTCAGAAGAAATCTGTCTTCAAGTGTTGGTTTCGGAAGACTTTGTCTCTGAAGCTTCGGAAGACTTCATCTTTGGCTATTGGTCTTGGCTTCGGAAGATTTCACACTTAGAATATTTCTGTTGCTTGTGTGAAACTCCCGAAGCATTCTTCTTCAGTACTTATGTACATGCATGTAGAAAAACTTTAGGTGTTTGGTTGTTTCAGTCTTTTCATATAATCTCTATACCTTCTTTCATTTGCGAGACATAAGCTGCATTATCTTCGTAGATTGGTGTTGGATCTCATTCTTTCTCTAGTCCACAAGAAGTTAATATAAGTTGTGTCATAGACCTTAACCATACACATTCTCTAGAAGCTTCATGTAGTGCAATGACTTTAGCATGATTTGAGGTAGTTGCAACAAGTGTTTGTTTTTTAGACCTCCATGAATTTGTTGTTCCTCCATTCTTAAACACGTATTCGGTTTGAGATCTAGCCTTATGAGGATCATATAAATAACCTGTATCTGCATAACCAACTATACCTTCGTTTGAATCATTAGGATAAACAAGCATAAATCAATAGTTCCTTGTAGATATCTAAAAATATGTTTGATCCCATTCCAATGTCTTTTTATGGGAGATGAACTAAACCTTGCCAACAAATTTACTGCAAAGGAAATGTCTGGCCTTGTACAGTTAGTAAGATACATAAGAGCTCCAATCATATTAAGGTATGGTACCTTAGGACCAAGAACTTCTTCATTTTCTTCACAAGGTCGAAATGGGTCATTATCAATATTGAGTGATCTAACGACCATTGGTGTGCTTAAGGAATTTGCCTTGTCCATATTAAAATGTTTTAAAAGCTTTTCGGTATAATTTGATTGATGCACAAGTATCCCATTATGCATATGCTCAATTTGTAAACCAAGATAATATTTAGTTTTTCCAAGCTCTTTCATTTCAAACTCATTATTCAAAAGAATAATCGTTTCATGAATTTCCTTTTGCGTCCTAATTATATTCAATCATCAACATATACGGCTATGATCACATATCCTAATACTGTTTTCTTAATAAAGACGTATGGACAAATAAGGTTATTTGTGTATCCTTTACTAGTCATATAATTACTCAAATGATTGTACCACATCCTTCCAAACTGCTTCAACCGATATAAGGACCTTTCTAATTTGATTGAATACATTTCTTTAGGTTTTGAACACGCTTTAGGGATTTTAAATCCTTCGAGAATTTTCATATAAATGTCATTTTTAAGTGATCCATACAAGTAAGCTGTAACGACATTCATAAGATGCATATCTAAATTTTTATATACTGCTAAGTTGATTAAACATCTGAAGGTTATTGCATCCAAAACAGGAGAATACGTTTCCTCATAGTCAATTCCCGACCTTTGAGAAAAACCTTGAGCTACTAGTCTAGCTTTATATCTTGTAACTTTATTTTTCTCATTTTGTTTTCACACAAAAACCTTTCGTTTGTTAAGTGAATTTAGTTTAGCTTGCATGGCATCTTTCCATTTATCCCAATCATGTTGATTTTGACAATCATTTACAGATTTTAGTTCAGGAGCATCATCTCCGCTCATAATATCACTTGCTACAAAATAAGAGAATACATCATCAATATTTTCCACTTCATCTCGATTCCATAATGTATGCATATGACCATAGTTGATTGACATCTCTTTGTTCACTTCCTTCTCAGAAAAAGTTTGGACACTTAGTGTTTTGTCACTATTATTTTCTTTAAGATCATTTTCCTTTTCAGATATTTTTCTTTTTCGAGGATTTTTATCTTTTGATCTAATCGGTCTTCCACGTTTCAAACGTTTCTAGGATTCATGAGCCATATTTTTATCTATTTCCTTATTTGGAATCTCAACTCGAGCTGGAGTATTTGCAGCTGGTATATAAGATTTAGTTACTCTTTTTGTATCAATAAATGCATCAAGCAGTTGATTTGCAGTTTCTTGTAGATGTATTATCTTTTGAACTTCTATATCATATTGTTTTGTCCTTGGATCAAAATGCAACAAAAAAGGCTTAGTCCATGACATATCATTTTGTTTTTTTTCTTTTCTCCCCCTAATGCTGGGAAATTTTCCTTATTAAAGTGGCAATCAGCAAAACGTGTCGTAAATACATCACCCGTTAAAAGCTCAAGATATCTTATAATGAAAGCTGTTTCATATCCAACATATATTCCCAACCTTCTTTGAGGACCCATGTTTGTGCGTTGTGATGGCGCAATAGGAACATACACCGCATATCCAAAAATTCTAAGGTGGGAAATATTTGGCTCATGGCCAGAAACAAGTTGTAAAGGAGAGTATTTATGATTTGCACTTGGCCTCATACGAATTAATGATCCAACATGTAAAATTGCATGACCCCAAATAGATGCAGGAAGTCTTGATCTCATAATTAATGGTCTACCTATTAATTGCAGACGTTTGATTAACAACTCAACTAAACCATTTTGTGTATGTACATGAGCAACAGGGTGTTCAACAACAATCCCAACAGACATGCAGTAATCATTAAAAGCATTTGATGTAAATTCACCTGCATTATCAAGTCTCACTCTTTTAACTGTATAATCAGGGAAATGTGCTCGTAATTTAATAATTTGAGCAAGGAATTTAGCAAATGTTACATTACGAGTTGATAATAAAGAGATATGAGATCATCTGCTTGATGCTTCTATTAAAACCATAATGTATTTAAATAGTCCACATGATGGATGGATTGGTCCACATATATCATCTTGAATTCTTTCAAGAAACATAGGTAATTCATTTTTAACTTTCAATAGTGAAGGTCTAGTAATTAGCTTCTCAAGAGAGCTAGATGTACACGGAAGTATTTTATTTGATTGTGAAATCTTTTGATCTTTCAATGGATGTCCATGTGTACTTTTAGTTATCCTTTTCATCATTTTAGATCCCGGATGGCCTAATCTATCATGCCATAACTTGAATATCTCAAGATCACAAAAGTTCTCTTTAACTACATGTGTGCTTATGGCACATTAATATGTGTGTAATGCAAACCAGAATGAAGCATTGGTAGTTTTTCTAATATGTGATTTTTGCTCATGATATGTAAATATTTTTCATTTTCAACGGTCATTGATCGAGTATCATATCCATTATGATAAATCTTTTTGAAACTTAATAAGTTTCTCGTTGATCTTAGGGAAAATAAAGCATTTTCTATTAAAAGTTTTGTAACATTTGGTAATACTAATTTAACCTTTCCAACTCCTTTTATCAAGTCTGTAGGACCTAATATTGTATCAATGGTTCCCTTTTTTGGTTTCATTTCATAAAAATATTTCATGGATCTAAGTATAATGTGCGTAGTTCCACTATCTGCTATACATATATCTCCTTCACTTGTTTGGCCTTGTGCTCCAATGAGAGTTATTTTTTTATATCTTCAAGTATAAGGACAAATAATAAGTCTTTTTTTCAACAAGAACTTCATTCATATAGTAAATACAATACATGAAAAGAAAAATAATTAAATATAACTAAAAGGTACATAAACAAGAGAATTACATAATTGTTGCATACAATTATTATAATCTAGCAACATATTTTTCAAAGTTCCAAATCATCAACAAAATCTGAGATATTTAGCTCAACGTTGATGTCATCAAATTTATCCACATGGTTTACTTATTTCTCTTTCCCTTTAAGGGTTGCTTGATATAGTTCACATAGATGTGGAGCAGTGCGACAAGCATTTGACCAATGGTTTGTACTACCACAACTAAAACATGAACTAGCATAATTTTTAGAAGTACCAACTTCATTTTTAAACTTGTTTGGTGGTTAAAATTGGTAGTTCGTTGTCCATGACCACGACCACGGCCACGAGAATTACCTCGGTAATTGGTGTTCCATTTGTAAGGATGATTACGATCATTAAAATGAATTTTATCAAAATGACCACGACCACGGCCTCGCACATGACCTTGTTCCCATTTACATCCATATTTTTTTATCATTACTATTAATAGCATTGACTTCTGGGATTGCTAGTAAGCCAGTAGGGCGAGCTTGATAAAATTTCATTAATAGCTTGTTGTTTTTCTCTGCTACAAGAATATATGAAGTTAGATCATAAAATTTCTTAAAGTTTAGCAATTTGTACTGGTTTTACAAACTCATATTCGATGCATGAAATGTGGACAGAGTTTTCTCTAGCATATCATCCTCAGTAACTATATGCCCACAAAATCAAAGAGTTGAGCATATTTTGAATACAATAAAGACGTACTCATTCACCCTTTTAAAGTTTTGGAACCTTAGTTTGTTCCATTCATCTCTAGCAGCAGGAAGTAAAACTTCCTTTTGATGATCAAACCTGCTTTGTAAGTCTTTCCATAAATCATATGGATCATCACAATTTGAGTATTCAAATTGCAACATTTCATCAATATGTGTGTAAAAAGACATCAGCCTTAGATTTATCTTGTTCTGAGCAAGTATTCCCCTCTTGTATAGTCTCTAATACACCCATAGATTTAAGGTGTATTTTTATATGAGTCGTTCATGGCATATAGTTTTCTCCACTAATATTTAGTGCCAGAAATTTAATTTTTGCAATGTTTGACCTTTTTGTTTTGCTAAAAAAGAATTAAGCAAATAAAAGATAATTATTAGAATCCATATATATCAATAAACGTTGCGATACAATAGAGCGGTAGAGCAATAAACATATACAAAAATAAGAAAATTTTAAATTCTTCAGGCGGGAGTTCAACAATAAGGATAAGATTTAAAATGATCATTATAGTAGCCAACATCAAAACCGGGTGGATCATCTTTGAAAAATTGCTTAGGATAAACTTGAGAAAAGAAGTAAGCTATTTATGGTAACAAAAATAGATTTGATGATTATAGTTTAAATTATAACTGTTTACAATGGTTATTTAATTGTTTACAACGATTATATAATCGTTTATAACGGCTATATAACCGTCATATGTGTGTATATATAAAAGAAAGAGAGAATAAGAAAGTTAAGATAATTATAAGATGTTAGTACGAATAAACGTCAATAAACATAATTTAAAATATTAGTTGCATAAAAGTTAGTTGACATAAATAGAAATGTTAGTTGTATAATTAAAGAATAAATGTTAGTTGCATTATTAAAAGTTAGATGCATAAATAATAAGTTAAATGCATAAGTAAAAGTTAGTAGACATAAAAGAAAATGTTAGTTGCATAATCAAAAGTTAAATGCATAAATAAAAGTTAGTTTGTTAGTAGTCCATGCTCCATAATAAGGTCTTTTTTATGTTTATTTTATTTATCTTATTTATCTTCTTCATATAATATATTATAGATTATCACTAATGAAGTGTTTACCTTGCTTGATGGATGGCTTTGTGCTTTACTGATCTTCTTGATTAAAGCGTAAGAGCTCTCGTGTTGATAACGTGTTATAATTAACTTATAACGATAACAAGATTACTATAACAACTTAATGAGTTTAAAGAGAATTGTAGATAGAGATAAGAAGAAATGTTTAACTCTTGAATTTTATTCAAGATGGTGCATCTTTCTCATTGCCATGAAGGTAGTATTTACACTACAAATACATGTACTCTTTGATAGGTAACTATTTAGAAGTCAACTAGTAAATAATTTTACTTTCTAGGCTTTAAAAAATCACATCCAATAATTCATGATATTTCATGACAATTAACAATTTATAAAAATTAAAAGGGGTTAAAAAAGAAGTTGTGAGTGGGTATATAAATGGAAACCAAAAAATCCTAGCCCCGTAACCCTAAAATCAGGCAAAGCCCTCTTCCCTTCCCTCTTTTGTGACTGGTTACCAACACACGCAAATCGACACTTGTTTTTGCGCATTTTATTAACCTACATGATAGTAAGTTCAACTATTGATCTAACGCATATAACATAAGAATTTCAATCTGTTTATCGTCTTTGTCATAAGCAAACCCTAGTTCAATCTTGCTAGGAAACATGAAATTATTGATATTGGGTGATTTTATTGTGTTATTTTGATATTATTATTGATGATTTACATGTATTATGAATGGAAATCATGATTTTAACATCTAGTTCTTAACTGTAAGGCCCTGTTTCCGGAACGCTTACAGCTGGCCAATCTTTGCACACAAAACATATAATTACATTAACTTAAATAACACGTTGTAGCGGAAACATTAAAAACAACATTTTCATTTCATTAAAAATGCTTTTGCAAAATAATACAATCATTCATTACACAATATCATTTGTTCACATTACAATGCAAAAACATTAAACAAAAGAATGCCATCCAAAACGAGCCAAGTAGTTGCCCCGTACCATCCTCAGCAATGCTCACTTGCCAACTAGAAAATGCATAAAAAGTCAACGTTGCTGAGTGAGTTCTAGTTTATAAAAGCATTACATTACCTTCCATTCATTAAAACATTTTCATTACTATCGCACGTGATCACACATTGTACGTACATCAAGGTAATATTTATTATCTTCGTCATCGTTCGTTTCGTACATTTCGCACGTTTTGCACATTTCGTACTTATCGCACTTTTCATACATTTATTATCTTTCACTTCTATCTAGGTCCTGTCATATACTTAACCCCCCTCTAGAGCACCAAGCAATTCATCTAGGGTTAAGTGACAATGACCCCATAACGCACGTATGGAGTGGTCACTAGGACAGACTCCCCCTGTGTGTGTGAACTCTTATGGGTTCGCCAAAATCGCACGCTATATAACACACAATATTAGGAAATCGCACGTATTGGAGCAGTCACCAAGACTGAACTCTTACTGTGTGTATGAACCCTTATGAGTTAGCCAAAATCGCACGTTGTAGGCACACACAATTGAGCTAACAACTCTTAATGAGTTGTGAACCTCCTTTTATTTACTTGCAAGGCTTTTCATTCGTTCATTCATTATGTTCCACTTTCATTGTCTTAAAACTTTCACTTCGTTAAGATAATACTTTATGTTCATTATCATAATCATACCACGTAAAGTCACATCATAATACATAGTAAGGAACATAAGAAAACATATCCTACATCAGCATAACATCTTCACGTATCATCATACATAACATATACCATCACACATCATCATAAACATCATGCATCGCACATTCACATACATATACATAAGCACCACAAGCATAAGTAATCATCAAACATGGCTGACCCCCCACGGGACAGCGAGGGTTCGGGGGCGGCAACCCCTGACAGCGGGGTCCTAGGGGCAGCAGCCCCTAGTGGGGTCCAAGGGGCAACCCCCTGGCTGGGGTCGCGCTGCCAGGTCAGCGTGAAAAATTTTTATTTTAACACTTTTATATAGGATATTTTACTATAGCAAAAATCAATCTTTCGATTAAAACCTCTTAAAATCTTGGTCGTTTAAAACATATGTTTAGTATGCATTTCCAGCCCCAAACTAGTTCAAAACCTTTAAAATAGAGGATCTAGAACTCACCTATACTCGATGAGTAGCTTCTCAATCAAGCTTTAAAAGAAAGGGTTGCACTACACAGCCTGCAGATAAGTTAACACTCAAAGGAGTTAATTTCTGCCTAATTTCGCTGCTAATTTCGCTGGCAGTTTCGCTAGCATCTTCGCTGCCAGTTTTGATGCCAGTTTCACCCAACTTTCATTGGATAACCATGTCTGTGAAACTACATGCAAAACTATAGTTTCGTAGGAAGACCCATAGTTTCACCGGACGAATACATAATTTCGCTGGATGAACACCCAGTTTCGCAGAACGGGCTGAAAATTATGAACCAACCCATTTTTGACCCAAAACTTCAATATTTTACATCTAAGACCTTGGTTTATCACCCAATAAGCTATATCTAAGCTTCTTACATGTTTTCTTACACAAAAACATGAGTT
>BJCM01066136.1:0-10980 GCA_018326385.1 Flaveria bidentis | reverse complement strand
GGTGAGGACAAGGCATGGGTGGGGTTTTTCGGTATAGGGATGAGTGGTGTGGTGTGTAGGTTGAATAGTTGCTTTGGTTTGGAAATCCTATCCATCACACGAGTCCGCATTGTGCGAGATGTGTTTGTGGGAGGAGGGGGCGGAGCAGCTGTGATGTGTTGAGGAGGTGGGGTGGAATGGGCCGGGGCAGGTGTAGTGGTGGTGTGAGGATGTGGGGTGGAGGGTGTTGTAGCTGGTGTAGTTGGGGGAGGGGTGTTATGGGCTGGTTGAGGGTTTATGGGCTTAGGTGAAGGTGGGTCGTTTAAAGGGTTGGGAGGAGAGGTTTGTGAGGTACTGTGAGGGTTCGGGAGATTTGACGAATTGGTAGGTGAGTTTGGTTGGGTCGGTATAGTAGGATGGGCCGAATTGTTTGGTGTGGCGGATCGAAGTTGAGTCCAAAGTTGTGGGTGAAGGGGAGCATCAAGAAAGGAATAAGAGGTGGTGGGTGAAGTGACATGTTGGAAGGGAAAGATGGTTTCATCAAATAGGACATGACGGGAGATGGTGATTTGGTTAGTGTGGAGGTTGAAACATTTGTAACCTCGGTGTTGGGTGGGGTAGCCAAGAAAAACACAAGGGTGAGAGCGTGGTTCGAGTTTGTGGGTGGTGGTTGAGGGTATGAGAGGATAACAGAGGGAGCCAAAAACACGGAGGTGATCATATGATGGTGTGCGGCGGTATAGTAATTCGGTGGGTGTGAAGTTTTTATGTGTTTTGCTGGGTAAGATATTGTGGAGATATGTGGCAGTTTCTAAGGCGTGAGGCCAAAAGGAAGGTGGTAGGGAAGCATGGGCCAAAAGGGTACGGATCATGTTATTGATGGAGCGGATTTTGCGTTCCGCCTTTCCATTTTGGGAAGATGTGTGTGGGCATGAGAGACGGAAAATCATTCCATTTTGAGCACAAAATTGTTTAAAGTTATTATTTACATATTCGGTGCCGTTGTCACATTGGAACGTTTTGATTGGACGTTCAAATTAGGTTTTGATCTGGTTATAAAAATTGGTAAAAATATTATAAACTTGTGATTTTTGAGCAAGCGGGTGTGTCCAAAGAAAATTGGTGCGGTCATCTAAAAATAGTATATAATACCGGTGACCGCCCGTGCTCAGGACGGGGGAGGTCCATAAGTCACTATGAATAATGTCAAAAGGAAAATATGTGTGAGAAGTAGAAGAATTAAAGGGCAAACGAATACTCTTTCCCAAAACACATGATGGACATAAGTTTTTATTTATTCTGCCATAAACAATTGAACTAGAATTCTTAAGAGAGTGCAATAAATCAGGTCCTGGGTGGCCAAGACGTTGATGCCAGAGTTGGTGTGAAAGAGCAGCAAAGGCGGCAGGGGAAGTTTGTTGTGAAGCAGGTGGTGGCAGCAACGGATAGAGGTCACCGGTGCTGTTGCATCGAAGGATAGGGATCCGGGTTTTGAGGTCCTTCACAAGAAAGCCAAATGGGTCAAATTCGATGGAAAGAGAGTTGTCGGTTGTGAGGCGACGGACGGAAATCAGGTTTTTAATGAGTTTGGGAGAGTATAAAACATTATTTAGTTTGAAGGGTGGGTAGGGTGGCGGTAAAATTTGATTTCCCTGTCCGGTCACCGGGATGGTTTTACCATCACCGACAATAATATGTTGTAAAATGCCATTATTAAAAGAAGAATGGGAGTTACCTGAGGGAAGTTGCATGTGTTCAGTCGCCCCGGTATCCATGATAGAGTTCCAGTCCGGTTGATTAAGGCTCATAGTATACATGGCTTGCTCGATGTTTGTTGGAGTGTATGCCACGTGAGCAGACTGATTTGGTCTCGGGCCGAGTAAACCTGTTCCCGAAGTGATGCCTGTGGGCTGATTTGTGGTGGGATAAGGAGATGGAGGCATGGGCCAAGGTGTCCAGGATGAGTTCGATGATTGGGCAGCCCATGGAGAGTTGCCGAAAGTCCACAGTTGGTTTGGATAATATGGTTGTTGATTTTTGTTAAAGCCACGGCCCCTGCCCCATGACGAGCGTCCGCGCCCTCGTCCTCTTGACCTGCCTCGACCACGGTTGTGGTCTGAAGAGTACGAGTGGGTGTTGGGTGACGGGTTGGGTAGTGGATTGGTGGTGGGATCGTTAGTGGTAGAGTTTTGGTTGGAGAGGCTCTGGGTGGTTTGGGTGTGAAGGGCTGTAGCGGTGGTGGAGGATGCATGGAGGGCTTGGTTTGCCTTACGAGTTTCATTCAGACAAAGCTGTGAGCGAACCTCTGTGAAGGAGGGTAGTGGTTTGGTATTTTGAAGGACAAGGGCAATGCCTTCATAGGAGTCAGTTAAGCCAGCAAGGGTTTGTAAAACAAGGTCTTGGTCACTGATGGGGGCATCAACATTGCTTAGTTGATCAGCAAGAATCTTAAGTTCTTGGCAGTAGGATGCCATGGAAGTGAAAGCTTCTAATCGGGTGGTGACGAATTTTTGTTTGAGATAGAGGCTCTAGTGGGTTTGTTGTCTTGGAAAAGGGATTCGATAGCCTTCTATGCATCGTAGGCTGTAGTAGATTTCTTAATGATGGTATTGAGAAGATCGGGTGTGATGGTGCCATAGATCCATTGGAGGACTATGGCATCCAAACGTTCCCATGAATCGAGAGCGGGAGCAGATGTGTCTTGTGTATCTTTTTCGGTGGTGGAGGAGGCAGTGGGTGGTGGTTTACGGGGAGATAAGTGATCGGAGACAAGGGTGGCGGTGCAATGAAGCCGAAATAATTCGGACCACGTATTGTATTGTGTGGATTCGGAGTCAAGGGTAATGGGAATTACTGTTTTGATGTTTGTGACGGTGAGTGCGGGATGGATTTTATTATCCATGGTGGAGGAGAGGCTGAGAAGGAAAAAAAATGGCTGTGAAGATGATGCAGGAAGAAAACGGCAGAGAAAAGAAGAAAAAGAAGGGGATTAGGGTTACCCTAGCTTGATACCATGATAGAGAGTATAATTGAATCCTTGCCTAATACATTCGATTGAGATCAATATATAGAATACATCCTTTGACCTATACTAGGAAATGATGATAATTACATTGATTACAAATATTGGTGATCCTAAATTATAGGCTAAATCATAGTCTATTAAAAACATTTCAGGATAAGATTACGGGTGGAATCGAGAAAGGGGAACGAATCGAGAAAGGAATTGGAATTGGAATCGGAATCGGAATCGGAATTTTACCTTAATTCTCCAGATTTGAAGGTAGCAAAACTGGAACAGTGCCGTATAGTAGTTATCATTCGTTGACTATTTAATGACAAAATATAGTTTATTATTTTCTTAACTATGTTCAATGAGAATCGACAAATAAGATTTATCTAAACCACAACTTAGTCCACATGATGTCTATGTTGACTCAAGAAGCAACGTAAGCACCATTTATCCTTATGAACTTATTCTGGAAGATTTTATGTTAACTATGTTCAACGACAAATTAATAATTGCAATCTTTATATTACGACATTTAATGGTGGGTGGGTTTAATTCTTTGAATCCAGGGCTTCCTCACGATTGGAATCTATAATCCAATCTTCGATGTAACATGTATTTGTTTCAGCTTTCCGCTGGTTTTTATTCATTAAATACTCTGTTGTTTGTTCGGAAAAAAATCTAAACTACAACTTGTTAGATATTAGTTGATAATAATTCATATACTCAGTTTAGCCACCACAAATTGTAACGATTATTTTTGTTGTTAAAGACAATCCTACTAGTATGATCGTTCATTAGTTTACATTTTATTTTTACTCCCTATTGCTCACGATAATAATTGTAAATAAAATACGAAAACACTAAATGAAATGAAGTGAAAAATGAGTAAAAATTAAACATAAATCAATGAAAATTATGATAATAGAATTGCATTGGCAAACGAAACGAAAGTTATGACTATTATTGTTCAGACATATGTTGGTAATACTAGTGTTATCAACGCATATGTATTTTAGTATATTTGATTAACTTGTTAATCAAGAAAATAATATTAGATTTTAAATGAGCTAGGCGTCGCGAAAGTGCTAACTTGATTTAACTTTATATTTGGGTTTTGTATTAATATTAGGCTTAAGTGAATAGTTACATGGGCCTAACTATTTAATATTGAGCTTCTAATTAATAATTACTTTTGCCTAACTAATTAATAAGAGTAATATATATTGATCTCAAAATCCCATTTAGTTTGTTGATCATTGGGCAATTGAAAAAGAAGCTTAGTTAGATCTACCATTTGGATTATTATATTTTATCTATCTCGATCAAAAACAAAATAACAGAGAATAGTGGTTCTCATAATTACAAGAATTTCATCCAGAAATATCAAAATTCGATTTCATTCGATAGATCTCTATTTTATCCGATAAATCATTCGCGTGTAACCTTCGATATAGGTTTATCTGATAGTGTATCACAATTCATAGTATAATCCAAGTGAGTTTTTATGTTTGAAGATTGAATCAGAACCGGGGTACTTAAGTCCATTCTATGTACGATTGTTCTAGACTAACAAATTTCTACAACTTATATTACGGACTAATATCGATCAATAGATCATATTTTGGATCATTAAAATCCAATTCGTCTTTAAAAAATGATAATCATTTAACTGGTTTTCTTCTCATCCATGGTAACTCCCTCTAACTTATGAGTTGTAACCACCAAATGGTTTCTTACGGGAGACAAGTAGATTTATGTAAAAGAACTAGTGGAAAACTTGTGTGATGCAATGACGAAGGTGACAATTTACGATATTTGTTTTTTGTTAGTTTATCAATTCTCTTATGATAAAATACTTTATCTTCGTTGCTACATAAATTACACATCAATGGGTGGACTCTACCAGTGGGAGTTACAACAATGGACATAACGTGTTTCCTTCCCACATAGGTTATAAATTGCACACGAGCTTTTTGTTTCCATATAACTTACAGAACTACAAAACTCAAAACACTAGTAAAATCAATGTTATATCCTTCCCAACACCCATCAATTAAACCAAAAGCTTAAACTTAAGACAAAAATCCGAAACTACAGTTAAACATACAATCTTTCTGCTAAGAACATTGTTAAAAAAAGGGTTAAAAAATAAAGAAATTCACAAAATGTTTTCAAAATAAAATGCTTTTAAAAGTTTTATCATTTGTTCCTTCAACATAAGAATGTCAAGTTCACAATCTCAACAACTTCAAAAACCACAGTAACATTTCTAGACTAATTTAAAACTTATCATACCCTATACGTATTAATAAAAATTATATATATAATTCAAGTGTTTTGGTAAGGAAATTTGAAGGGTTGCCTTGTTTGCGGATGCTAATCACTTGTTTCGATCGGTGGATTAAAATTTGAAGTGGTTTTCAACGGTGGTTGTGATTCGCATTTAGCTGCAACAGGCTCTAAAGCATGTCCGTAACTTTGACGATTTAAAACTGCGGTAGACCCTCATAACGGGATGTTGGGTTCGCCGGAAATTTGGAATAGATGTCAAATCGATGAACATAAGAGATTCAGATACTCGATTGGCTCAGAGCTAAGTGAGAGACGATACATCCATCCTTGGTCGGGTACAGTTTCCTATGTGAAATCGATGAACAAAGAGATTCAGATACTCGATTGGCACCTTTCTGGTAGTTAGCAACGAAAGGACGTGGACTATGGAGAAGACGGGTTTCGTTGCCTTGTGAGGATACGTAAAATAGTCCAATGTTTTCATAACCGGATCGGACAACGAATCATGGTTTACTGATCGGACCGGATTAAAGAAGCCAATCATAACTGCAAGCTAGGTGTGGGATAGCTAAGAATCAGTGTCATGCGTAACACAAATATAAACCGGGAATGATCTTCTCCTCCGATAAGTGGGCTTGAACATAGGGAACCCGAAAATTGTCGAAATATGGTTATAGACTTATCGGGATGCCCTTAACACATATGCAGGACGGTTGGCCCTAATTTGATGACAAATGTTGTCAATTTCATATCTCTAGAAGCCAAAAGTATTATTGAAAAGAGAGGAGCTCTAAAGGATTATCTAAGAATGGAATAATTGGATACCATCCGAGGAGGAACTTTGCAAAAGAAATGTTGCGATTAGCTCAACTTTGTGTATTTTGTGCAGTACATACGGTAATCGACGTGTTAAAAAAGGCAGCCAAGGAGACCCTTGGCTCATATAACCTCGATACAAAAACAAATAACATATCGAATACCTCTACACTAAAGACATGATGCATGTAACATATAATAAAAACACATAACACATCAACTAGAGCATGAATGCAATCAAGTCGTAGAACTAAATCACCTATGACTAAAGGCACGCCTAGAAGGCAACAACCATTTAGCCTATTGGCTAAAGACATTCATTGTAAGTTTTGAACATTCTAGTATTTAACTTTTTAGTTTGGCATGGGTTTTTTTTTATTTTGGATGGTAGGAAATCGAGTCAAATAAGAAAACATGATTTTCAACTTAGAATATTTCTCTTGGTTTCCAAGAGTCTATAAAGTATCAAACAAAGTTTTGGTCACATCTAATACAAATACAAAAACCATACGAAAAGCATAGAGTCAGAAATACAAAGTACCACCACGATCCCCCAGCAAAGAGTGTTGAGCTAATTAAATACCTCCAGAAGCACAATCATAAATCCATTTGCTGGAAGCAAACAGAGTTGTACCTAGCAGTTTTCCACCACCAAGAGCAATATTTTTCCTTCTACGAGATTCGCTTTTCATAGCATAAACAGCAGCAAAACAAGTAGCCACGAACTCCCGATTCATGTGAGAAGTAAATCTCACCACAAAACCTTCAGTGTTATTGTCCAGTGGAGACATCTAATTAAAACAGGTTGTTTGTCATGATGATCAACTTTCAAAGTTATAGTAAAAACACACAGCATGCATAATATATGACAAATTTAATATGAAACGTCATATCAGAGTTTTTTTCCAAAATGATTTTGGTGGAAAATATATTTACCAAATGGTTGTTTTGAAAAGTATTTACCAAAATGGGTGTTTTCTAAAAAAATTTCTTTTTCACTCCTAATCTGTTGGAAAAAGAATTTTTAAACAAAAATGTGCTTCAGAAAACATAAGAAAAAAGGTCGTAATTTTCGTCTTTCAAAAAAAAAATCTTTAGTTTTTAAATTCACTTGAAAATATATTGCGAACTTAGATAATAAAAATTTAATAGCAACTTATTAATAAATTAATAAATAAGTTCCGCACTAAAGTTTTTGAAACTCGGTATAAACTTATAACAGCAACTTATCTTAAACATAATATTTTAATTTTATTTTTAAATTAAAGTAACAAAATCAAAACTAACTTAAGACTTTATAACATATACCATTTATACTGCATCTCTTAACAAAGTGGATGAACATCTTGAAATAAAGTAGAACTTTTTTAATTTAAGGGTTTCTTTATAGCCAAAAGATATTAAATTATTAAAACCATTTATCAATCAAGTAAGTTTTTAGTGTTAGAACAAGAATAGGAAAACTAATTGTAAAGCCTGACATCAAATTTGTAGTATAAAAAAGACATCAAAAATTTGCAACGATAAATTACTTCGAATTAAAGTTTTATCATATTTACTTCAATTTTGTTGATGAACATTTTTGAAATAGTTTTTTTAACCAGTACAATTAGGAATGAGAGAAAAAAAAAGTTTTTACAAAAACACCCATTTTAGTAAATAATTTTAGAGTCACCCATTTTGGTAAAAAAAAAACTCCAGATCGAAAAGGGCCAGCACTACCTCCGCAATTATTGTTTCAGAACCTGTCACGCGCATGACACAGTCTTTAACCGACCAGCTTCCTTTGATATCAAACTCACGATACTCGATCATGTTTTCTTGGGCTCCCTCCAATGAGGATACAGGGGCGACTCTATCCGAGGAGATCAGCAAAGGAGCGCTCAGGGCTGATGGATGGATGGGACGCACATGTATGAGGGTGTTCTTCTGAAACTTCTTTTTCCAAAAATTATAAAGCACCGTGCCATCAGGATCAAATGCAATCCATTCATTATGGACCGAAAGATGAATTTTCTTAACATTCAACATTGTTGAATTAGCGGCATCCTCAAGCACCCTTACAGTACTAAGTTTTGAGTCAGGTGCTTTTAGTTTGAAAATGGTTTCATCACCTTCTTTTACATGAAGCGCCATTTCGCTTATCACGAGAAACTTAAGTTCCTTCTTTAATCCACTCGTTTGTTCCGGCTGCAGTGCCATGATGCTCACACGTATTTTGATCTGATAGATGAAAACATATAAAATAAACATCTTTAGGCAAAATCAATATATGTGTTAAGAATTCAACCAACGCTCGATTATCAAAGAAATTGATAAAGGAAAGAAACAGTTACTACTTCAACATTCATCTAATCACTCTTTTGAATCAAGAAGAAGAAAAACAACTCAACTACAGGTCAACTACTAAGAACCCTAAATTACCCCTTTTATACTTCTAAACAAGTTGTTAATTAACAGACTATTAAGAAACAAAATTCAAAAATGAAAATATAAGGCCCTGAACTTTAGTCTTATTCTATTTCAACCCAAAAACTGAAATAGCTCTATCGCTGATTTGCTCACTTTATAACCAACAACAATACAAATTTGATAGAAAAACACTTTTAGTTATGTTGATTCACGCCCCAAACACACACACACACACCAACGCAAGTTTTTAACCGATTAATCTTGCTCTCTTGATTTCATTCAACTCAAAGACTTAGATTAAATAGAAAACAATCCTTGCTCCTAAAGATAAGGAAGACCAATTAATCCTACTTTACCACTAATTTGACTTGCTGAATAACCTACACATGACATAGTAAAACACTAAAAACATGTGCATAATAAAACTTTCTAATACCCATGACTTATAACTTGACCTATCAAGATTAATCCCTTAATTATCCCATCAACATATGTGAAAAAAATGACTAATGGCATGGGAACACTCTTGAATATAATACCCTTGATTCATGATCAAGAGTTTTATATTATAATACCCTATCTTAACAAACTATATATATATATCGTTTTCACCCTTAGAAATTAAAGAACCATTAAAATTATTGTCTTGCAGTGTTTGAGTAATTATTGAAGTGATTAATTTCACTGCTTCAGTATTTCATATGCCAAGATACAAAATATATAGTACAAAAGGAAATAAAAGTACAAGGAAATACACATTATTACAGGAGAGAATTATGGTAATCATAACAATCTTTGGCTAGATAATTATGGCAGGAGATCATGCATCTCTCTACTAGTAATCATTAAACTGCTCATCAATTGGATTATTAAAACAATGTAATTGATAGAACAAATTAAGATAGATTTAAGGATAATAAAGTTTCAGATAATTAAGGATTCAATTTAATTCACTACAACCCAAATCATGTTTTCTTTTCTATTGACAACTACAATTTTAACTTGCGATGAACAAGGTTAAAATAAATATATATCAAGAAAACTATAATAAACACATATATAGACGTGCAACCGAATGTCATGAAATTTATCAACTCATCAGAAGCAAATATATATTTTTTTTAACGAAATTAAACACTAAATGAGATTTAATGACAAAAACTTCAAACTACAATGCGCATCGAATAATCTATAAATAAAAATGAAAGTGGTGATGGATAATATGTTTTTTATTCTCAGATTTGGAATTTTAAGACGTTTAAACAAAAGATCAATAGCCACAGAGTATTTGTAACAGGTAAAACCTCAAAACCCTAGTAGATGTTAACAAGAACAGGAAAGAGAGTGTGAAACCACAAACTCTTTTAATCAGTGTATGCAAACACATCTCAAAATCAGATTACGAGCTGTGCTACGGGTCGGGATCGGAATCGGAATCGGAATCGGAATCGGAATTGGGATCGGGATCGGGATCGGGATCGGAATCGGAATTGGGATCGGGATCGGGATCGGAAGTTTACCTTAAGTGGTCGAATTTACTTTAGAGCACCGTCGCGTCAGGTGCAATGTGGAAAATTGGCTGCTAGTGATTGACTATTTGACTGAACAGGACAATGCGATATTTTTGTTCTAGAAACAAAAGTTAGTACTAAATTAGCCCTTCAACTATGCCTTTTTAAGAAATAGTCCTTTTTTTATTTTATTTTTTTATTTTTATTGAAAAGATCAATCAAATTTATTCCTCCAAAGAAGTTAACAGGTAGCTAACCAACATCATCACATTACATCATTTTTCTTTGTCCACCTCAATACTAAACTAATTAAAATAGATCTACACAACCTTTACCAACCGATTCTACCTGAGGTAAAATTATTCCAGATACCCCACTCCAAGGATGCTTCTTTGGATCGGTTTTTCACCCATAAAAAACCCCGGGACTTGGCTTCACCAACACACTTTTGTACATTACATTGAATCCCCCGAAACTTGTTATTATTTCTTGACTTCCACACGCACCACAATACCACCTGAACCACATTATTAATAGCCTTTTTTGAGTTTATGAGAGCCACTTGTGTGTTTCGAGATGTCCAAAAGATATTGACAGCTGAACGCGTATACCAGCGGAATTTTGCACCAAAGGGAAATCGCAGCCCACACTGTTTGCGCAAAGCCACAATTCACGAATAGGTGCTCCATAGTTTCTGGATGTTCACCACATATGCAACACAACAGAGATGGAAGTGGAATATTTCTCCTAAACAGTGCATCAAGAGTTGGGAGTCGGTTTAGATTAGCCCGCCATACTAGGACCCCTACTTTCCTCGGGACCCAATTATTCCATTCGAACTTATACGTCGGCACATAATACTTCCGTTCATTTAACTTACACTTAATGCTACAAATGGAAAAGTCCCCTGAATCATCAAGAGACCACCTCCACTCATCTTCGCCATAAGTTATAACT
>BJCM01066132.1:0-22035 GCA_018326385.1 Flaveria bidentis | reverse complement strand
GATGTAGTGTAGATGGGTGGTGGCATAGGTGTAGATGGTGGAGGGGTGGCTGTAGTAGTGGAAGGTGGACGTGTGGTAGTAATGGTGGGTGGATTGGTAGTAGTGGTGGTGGGAGCTATTGTGGTGGGTGAGGTAGTGGTGGTAGTAACTATGGTTGTGTGTGAGGTAGTGGTGGTGGTAGCTGTGGTGGTGATGGGTGAAGAGGTAGTGATCAACGTGTACCTCCGTCTCTTGGGCTTCATCCCGTGGGGCTGAGCCATCCTCTTTTTCCTCGAACCGTTCGAGGCGGATGCTCCCCTGGGATGTTGGGCTGATCCGGGGTGTAGGCAGGATCAGTCGTAGTCTCCCCAGACTCGCCTGGGCATCCACCAACCGCCCGAATCCCTCACTCGGTGGCAACTAGCCTGCTGCCCACCGTTCGAGTCAAGGGCTCTTCATCCGACCCCTCCTCCTCATTAGGTCGAAAGTCCTGATGGAATCCAGCTAGCTCTGATCCTCCTCTGGTGGATGATGGAGATGTCACATCAGTAGTAGTGGCCCTAGATTGAGTGGGGCCAGCATCT
Source organism: Flaveria bidentis (assembly GCA_018326385.1). Lineage (NCBI taxonomy): Eukaryota > Viridiplantae > Streptophyta > Magnoliopsida > Asterales > Asteraceae > Flaveria > Flaveria bidentis. The sequence goes on along the minus strand of BJCM01066132.1, from coordinate 21,472 downwards.
CCACCATCACCACTATCATCATCGTCAGAATCATCAGTAGGGAGCACGATCTGCTCAGTGTCTGAGTCACTATCATCAGGGTGCCACTTCCTCCGAGCTGGCGCCACATAATCCTCATGGGCCAGATGCCCAAACAGTCGCCTGACAGGGGATTTTACTTGCTTCCCTATGTACACCTTCATCCTACCTAAGGTGGTATCATCTATCACCTTAAGCACCACGACATCCTCTTTCTCCTTTGGCAGCAACAGGAGCTTCTAGTCAATAATCTTCTGCATAAAGCAAGGGTACATGCAAAATCCCTCCTTGCCCTTTGCCTCGATGATCTCCACCCTCTTTTTGTTGTTGACTGCCTCGTGGTTGCCTGCAGCTACTTTGGAAGTGACAACTAACAACATTTGAGTTGGAAGTCTACCTTTTCTTTTGAGCTTTTCAATACTCTCCTCCTCCTGAAGCTTTTCCACAGCACATTGGCCAAGTACTTAAATTGGGGGCACAAGTTTCTCTTGTTTAGCACACCTGCATTGATGTCCCCCGAGTACTTGGCCCGCAGAAAACAGCCTCGCACGGTCAGTAGGAGTAGTCGTGAAGGGCAGTCAGCCTCATCACTAAACTCCAAGACTGTCCTAAGATCTTCCTTGGTGATCTCTATAGCCTGACCAAAAATGGAGCTCCTGATACAGTGGGGCTCTGAGGACCCGTCAACGACAACACATTCCCAGAAAGCCTGCTGAACTGAATGCCACGGAGTGCACGGAGCCAATATAGCATGGAATATCCTCGATTTCCATAAGAATGTAATAATTCTAGAGAAATTAGCCGTGTTCTGGGAGGTCAGATCCAGATGATTACAAATGTTATGCCTCATGCTCATAGTCCAACGACTCGCCATCTTTACACAATGTAAATAAACATGAGTGTGTGTCAATAAGCAACAATTTGATACATTGGACTTGGAATCTTCTGTTCTATTGTGAGAATGAACTGTGCGACTGAAATCTAGTTGTGCGAATGAAATCATACGTACGACTAAGCATGCGACTGGGCTTAGTCGTATGCTATCCCATGCGTTTACACCATTCGTGCGACTAATCTCATATGTACGACTGAGCATGCGACTGGGCTTAGTCGTATGCTATTCCATGCATTTACACTAGTTGTGCGACTTTACTCCTATGCATGGTTCAGTCATGCGATTTGGTCATTCGCCCAACTCAGTCGTGGATTGAAGTTGATCAGGGTGTCCATTCGCATGACAGACTGTTTTTCCATTTAGATTCAAATTTTGAGTAAAACTTGATGTTAGACGTCGTGGTTTGGTTCATTAGTCTCACAAATGACTGACATAACACCTAATAACTTTTAATTGAACAATATACTTCGTTATATTAGTTTCTTTGGCAAAGTAAGTCTTAGTTAATTTTAGGGCTCAAATTCGATTATTAGGGCACAAATTGATTGATTTGGACTGAATATCGTTGCGCACTACCTAGATAACCACTAGAAATCGTTAGATCACAATAGTCAGTAGTCTATACCAGTCAATCGAAAATCAGGCAGCGTAACGGTACTTCGTGAGATAAAGTGAGCGCTTGGGGTGAATGGGTGTCTGCGACAGACTCCCCCTCTATTTATACTAGGGTTTATTCCAGTCATGCGACTGAACCTAGTTGCATACTTGATTCGTGCAACTTAGGGTCAGTCGTGCGACTAACACAGTTGGTCACCTTCATTCGTGTGACTAGGTGTTAGTCGTGCGACTGTGTCATTTAGTCACCTCCATTCATGTGATTGGTTCAATCTTGTGATCCAATCGTGTGAGTTTACCCATGCTGATGGTCCAATCGCACGTCTGGGCCATACGTGTGGTTTAGTCGTGCGATTGGGCTCATACATATGGTCCAATCATATGGCTGGTCCATACTCATGGTCTAGTGATCATACTTATGATTTTGACTTTATGACCATTTGACACTTAACCCTTTTAACTATTGATAAAACATTTCAAGCATTCGATCATATCAGACATGAACATTTTAACTTAGAGAACTTTTAATCACCGTAGACGTGATCCTTTTACCATTTGAAAACCCGTTTGGTCACCTCAGACGTGACCGTTTTTAGTGACTAAATCCCAGATATAATTCCAATGCATAGTCCGACATTTAATAACTAAACTGACAAAAAATAAACAAATGAAACAACTAGAACTAAAAGACAAAACTAAAACATATTTTTGTAATTTTGTGTTAGATGGAAATCCTAAGATAGATATCTAACAGATTTATTTCTTGAACAATACAACCTCAAGTAATTTGACCTTAACAGGAACGATTCATTATGGAATCATACAGGTAAATCAAATCATTCGGGATATGTTACCAAAACCTTTTGATGCTAGATTCTTGTTTTCATCGAGACTCATTAGCAAGTCTAGGAAATCATACTAGTGCCAAAAGAGGCACACAATGGTTTTGAGTTTCAAGAGTTGCAGCCATGATGATTTTCAGTATACTTGTGCTCTTAAATCCCTACACAGACTTGTGACACAGATTAGATCTCACTCTTATATGGTAATCAACGTTCCTCAGGAGATTTTGAGCGGTCTATGGGTAGTATTCAAGAAGAAACTATTCTACAGCTTTCAAAGAGCTGCAAAGCCCCAGGTAAGTGCCACCACATAGCAGAGTGGCGCTAACAACAATGAATTCTTGAATATTTAGGTTATGCTTATCCTCAGGTTAGTGCCACCGCACAGCAGAGAGGCACACAACCTATCTTCTTATTTGAGGAATTATATTCTTTTTGCACAGATCGCAACAATAACATAGGTTATTTGCATGATTTCATTTTGCAATTTTCATGTGCTTTGCTCATTTTTATGGGGAACACACACATATGTGGCGTTTATTTTGCTCATCACCCCTTATTGGAACTTCGTTGATTGTGTTAACTAGGGTTAAGATGTTGACCCACAGCCTGTTGAACAATTTAGTTTGAACTTGAAATCACCAACGAGGTCTACTTATCTATTGTGTTGAATCTACCGACAAATCATTTAATGGTCTACCAACCTTTAGGTCTACTTTCTCCTTGTTACCTTAGTAGTCGCTAGTTTTACTATCATTTTTCCTTTTATGTTGCTTAGACTTCTCATATTTGTACTTCAAATTTTTCATTTTAAACAATTTCATTCTTTTAAAGTCCCAAACTATTTGTTCCTGTGTAATGTCATTTTCCATAGTCATTGAATCAGTATCACAAATACGATCTCATTTCTCTTAGCTAGACTATTCTCCTCCCTCGTTTTTTTGTTTTTTTATTATGTACTAAAATTAAAACAACTAAATTTAATATTAACTTAACCTATTCTCCCCTTAAAATTCTAAAACCGAAAATGTATTTGCGTTTAGAATTTTAATAGGCAAAGAAAGACAATAAAATAAAAGAAAATAAAAATTAAAAGTAAAATTGAAATCGACTTGTCGGACTAAGTACTATCATCATTGGAAATCACTTCACTTTTCTTTTTAACGTCGTTGACCTCTAACAGATATAAAAACGTGGTTTATCAAAGGCTTTTGTATAGAGATCAACGCGTTGAAATTCCGTATTTATGTTAACAACATCGATCAAATGCTTTTCAAAACAATCACGTATAAAGTGATATTTAATTTCGATGTGTTTGGTTTTAGGATGTTGGACCGGATTTTTAGTTACGGCTATAGCAGTAGAGTTATCAACATAACTAAGAGTGTTAGAGAATTGCAAACCATAATCCCGCATTTGCTGTTGAATCCAGATAATCTATGAACAGCAACTTGCAGCAGCAACATATTCAGCTTCACAGGTTGACAGAGCAACCGAGGTCTGCTTCTTACACTGCTAGGTGACTAATCTTCTCCCAAAGAATTGACATTCCGGTGTTGTTGACTTGTAGTTCATTTTGCTACCGCCGTAATCCGAGTCACTATACGCTGTAAGCTCGAAATCATCATCATGTGGATACCACAACCCGAGTGTTGGAGTACCCTTCACATAACAAAATATCCTTTTAACGCCGATGAGATGGCTGACATTCGGTTTCGCCTGATATCTGGAGGATAGACGCGTCGTGTACATGATATCTGGTCGTGAGGAGGTGAGGTGCATGAGAGATCCAATTATTCCTCGGTACATGGTGGCATCAACTAGATCGCCACTTTTGTCTGGTGCCACATTGTGGTTTGTATCAAGTGGAGTCCCAGCTGCCGAAGCATTCTCCATATCGAACCGACTGAGAATATCGCCAACATACTTGGTTTGATGTAAGAAAATTACCTTAGGTGTCTGATCCACCTGTAACCCGAGAAAGAACTTCATTTCTCCCATGGAACTCATCTCAAATTCTGCCTTCATTACTGATTCAAATTCTTTACACAATTCTTCGTTTTTGGACCCGAAGATTATGTCATCAACATAGATCTGTACAATCAGTAAGTCACCATCCTTTTCTTTGATAAACAATGTACAATCAATCAATCCTCTTCGAAACCCGTGTCCCACAAGATGAGTAGAGAGCTTCTCATACCATGCTCTGGGGGCTTGATGAAGCCCGTATAGAGCCTTGTCTAGCTTGTAAACTCTGCCCAGATGATAAGGATCCTCAAATTCCTCTGGTTGACTGTCATACACTATCTCTCGGATTTCACCATGAAGAAATGCATTCTTTACATCCAGTTGATAGACTTTGATCTTCATGTAAGAGGCATAGGCTAGGAAGATACGGATTATCTTCCATTCTTGCCATTGGTGCAAAGACTTCACTATAATCAATCCCCTTGACTTGTCGAAATCCTTGAACTACTAGTCAAGCCTTGTTTTTGATAATGACCCCTTGGTCATCCTTCTTGCTTTTAGAAACCCATTTAGTGCCAATGACCTTATCATCTTTAGGTCTATCCACCGGAGTCCACACTCCTAAATTCTTGAATCGAAGAAGTTCTTCTTGCATGACACTCACCCAAGCCTCATCATTTAAGGCGTCACTTACATATTTTGGCTCAAATTGAGACATAAAACATCGATAAGCACTGTCGTGAAGGTAGCCTTTTTCCATGACCGAGGCATAATCAGCTGAGTATAGCTGATTTCTTGTCTGTACTCCGGATTGTGGATCCCCTATGACATTTTCTAGAGGGTGATAAACATTTAGTCGAGATCCAGGAGTAGTGGGTACAACTACCTCATTATCCAGATTATGAACCACAAGTTCAGTATCTGAGGCAGTGGGAGTATGGGGTTCGGAAGTGTTAGAGGCATCAACATCTGATGCGTGTGTACTTATAGTAGTAGGAACCTGTTCCTCCTGATCCACCTGAATGTTTTCCATTTCTTCATCCTTAGAAGAAGAGTCACTTACCTCCAGTGCTCCCCCTGAGTTACTCGAAGACTGACCTTGTGAACCGGATGTTGTCGAGTCTAGGGGCGGTATGTTTAAGACATCATACATCATCTTTGTCGATAGCTCAACATGAGTAGAAGTGCGAGTAATGTTGAAGGATTTGAAGAAGCCATCATAATCGAAAAAGAAGGCGGGTCCTTTTCCTACAGGGGGGTGGTGAATCTCTGAACGTCGACGTTGCACCACACTTCTACTTGAACCGTTGAGTTGTTGTAAACCCTCTTATTCGGTATGTTGTATCCTAGAAAAATACCCTCTTCAGCCTTTTCACTGAACATTCCTGACTGATGTTTCTTCAGCAGTGTACATGGTGCGCCAAACGGTTTAAGATACTCCAGGTTAGGTTTACGTTGTTTGAGCAACTCGTAACACGTTTTACTATGTCGTTTAACCACCAAGACTCGATTCAGAGTGTAACATGCATTTGCTACTTCCTCGTTCTAGAATTGGATAGGCAGTTTTTAGTTTGCTAGCATCGTCCTGGCTATCTTTATCAAGCTTCTGTTCTTCTGCTCAGCAACTCCGTACATCTGTGGAGTGTAGGCAGATGTGAACTGATGTACAATTCCCTTTTCTTTGTAAAATGCCTCCATCCACTGAGTCTTGAATTTTATATCGTTGTCTGAGTGGATCTGACATACTTTTAACTTGATAGTGATTCCAATGTGGTCACAAGCTGTTTGAACAAATCAAATGTTTTTGATTTGGATTTTAGAAACATTACCCAAGAGAATCTAGAATAGTCATCGGTGACTACATAACAATATAGATCTCCAGTGATGCTCTTGGTGTTCACAGGACCAAACAGATCCATGTGTTGAAGTTCGAGAGGCAATTCAATAGAATTGATGTTTTTTGCCTTGTGAGACTTTTTGGTCTGCTTCCCTTTTTTACATGCCACACATAAATCTGGAATTTGAATGTTTTTGACATTAACTTCATTTACTAAATCATTCCGAATGAGATGATTAATGTTCCTTGGATTTATGTGTCCCATTCTCCTATGCGAGGAGATGGATTCCTTCTCAGTTGCCTTTGACAAGAAGCATTTGACTTGATGATCGGTGGTGGAGACCTTTGGTAGATCCAAGATGTATAAGTCATTATACCTTGAAGCTGACATTAAAATTTGGTCCTCCGGAATGATGTACTCCTTCTTAAACACGTAGCACTTCTTGTTGTCAAAAACAACCTATAAATCATTGTCACAAATCTGGGATACAGAACGTAAAATATTTTGTAGTTGTTGAACATAGTTGACCTTGTCAAACTTAACTTTCTGATTTCCCACTTCTCCTTATGCAGTGATGTAACCTCCTTTATTTCCAGCAAAAGAAACATGTCCTCCTTTAATCTGTTTGACATTTGAGAGGAGTGACAGGTTCCCGGTCATGTGTCTGGATGCTCCATTATCCACAATCCAAATGTTTGTGATAGCACTATAACAAACACCCTGCATATACAAAGGAAATGATTAGTGAAGGTTTTGGACCTAAGCCTTAACTAGCTTGGGTAACCTAGAGGAAACACACATCATAAATTCAACCAACTGTCCATTTGAGGGCGAGGGCATATAATTCTTCTTACTGCTCTTAGTATCAGACATTGGATTTGACTTTTCTTTCCACAAACCAGTTTTGTACAAGGCCTGTTTGTGATAAACAGATGACTGGTTTGTGGTTTGATCTTTAGTTTCATTATTTCTTTTAGGTGGAGTAATAGAACTCCTTTTAGAAGAAATCTGTTTAGTATCATGAAGTTCAATTTTCTTTTGTGGTGTATGATACTGAGGACAATTAGAAGCAATGTGTCCTCTCTTTCCATAATTGTAGCACGATCGACCTTCTACAGGTTGGGAAAGACTACTCTGTGGGGAAGTGTGTGAGACCAGTCTGACTTTGGGCTTGTTGGGTTTTAACTCTTCTTGTTTAGATGTTTTATCTTCTTTAACAAAATTAATTTTTTAAACCTTTTTAACATCTTTACGTTTTTGTTTATTTGGACTTAGACATGAAGCACATGTATGGTTGACTTGTTCGGTCTTTTTGGGTTCAATATTAGACGTTGTTGAAACTGACTTTACCTTAACCTTCTCAAATTGCTCTTCCGAATTAATGATAGGCATTTTACCCATAGATTTCAAAGTGTCCTCCTTCAGTTTTGTGACAGATTCCACCATTTGACTCGTGGAATCTGGATCACTAACTAGAGGAGTGGTCACCACATGATCCTTAATCAGATTGTTTTTTACTGGTCGACATTTAGTATTTAACAGGATCTCATGTGGTGGTGGGACCACTTTGTAATCTAAACCCTCTCCGTCATTTCGTTCTTTCACTAAGTTTTTAACTATGTGAGAAGAACTAGTCCAACTGTGTAGTTTTTGTTTTAATGAATTTACTTCGACTTCAAAAACTACTTTTTCCTTTTTATTTTCTTAACGGGAGTTTAAATAGAACTTAATGTCATTTACATGGTTAAAAGCCACAACTTCGGTTTCCCTTAGTTGTTTATTTAATAGTTCTATTTTCTCTTTGTAACTATGCTCATTTAGTTTTAAAATGCAATTGGCTTCTGTTCACAGTTGCAAGTCCTTGACTAAGCTATCGTTATGATTTAATAACCTAGCAAATTTCAAATCTATGCTTTCCAACCAGCATGTCATATCTTGTTTCAATGATTTCCGAAAGGTTGGGATCAACTCCATTGAGGTAGATCTCGAAACGTTGCTTCCATTGTGGGTAATTGTCTAACGTTATAAGCTTAGGTGGTTTATTATGATTCCCAGTCTCATTCAACAGAAGCTAGAGGTTCTGGATCCCTATGTCTCTACCTGCAGTGAATGCGGAGTATTGTTCTTCCATCTCGTTAACTTTAAACTTTTGAACTCAAAATCTTCACTTGTGAGAATGGGCCACTCATGCGTTTGAACTTATGCGAATGAGTCAATCGTGCTAATGATTTGTGCGGATGAATTCAATCTTGCGATTGGATTGAGTCATGTGTAAGGAGTGTGTAGTTGGAGTCTATACGAATGATGCTGGTCAGTCTTACAAATGAATAAGACAATTGAGTTCAATCGTGTGTATGAGAGGTGCGAATGAGTTTAGTCATGAGATTTAGTCAATCGTGCGACTGAAGGCTGTTGTTTTTGCAAAAACAAAGGTTTTGAACACTTTGACGCAGAAAACACGAATTTCTCATGAACCCTAATTGTTGTATGCCTAAAAACGTTAACTTTTTGACCTGAGGCGTTGAAAAACATTATTTGACACAAAAAGGTTAAGTTTTTTTAGTGAAAAATGCGATTTTTAAATCAAAATCGATTGAATCACACGCAAATCAAGAGCCAAAGCTCTGACACTACTTGTTAGGACCGTTTAGGTACGGAATACTAACTGATTTACGTGTATACCAAACCAAATAGTGCGGAATCCTATTTGATTGGCGATCTAATCAGTGAGAACGCAAATATTATTGATCTAAGAATGAATCAAAACGTTAAGAACATTTTTAAGATGATTAACTGCGATCTATGAACTTGGAACATGTTTCCTTGAGTCTCTAGACGGCTAGGGTACGATTATATGTGTAGGTATTCGAATTGTTACATTTTTTCCACGAATTAAGTGGTATTTATAGGTTAGGGTTTTCCATTCGTACGACTAAACCATTAGCATGGTTTAGTCGTGCGACTGAAACATGCAGTTGATTCATCCGCACGACTGAATGATCAGTCGTGCGACAGAGTCAATCTTATTTAACAATCGTGCGACTAATCCAGTCTCCTGGTTCAGTCGTGCGACTGGTCCAATAGCATGAAGAATTCATGTGTATGGTCCATTAGCATAGTCCATTCGCATGAGAACTTCACACGATTAAGTTTAAACAAAATTTTCAACCATTATTGACTAAGGACTACGTAAACAAGCACAAACCTATATAGTTAGTTCAATATGTGTTATCACACAATAAACAATGTAATATTAAACTTTATAAGCATCACCAACACATTTCATTTCATTCATACCCATTCAATTACATATATGTAAGACATGAAAGACATTTTACATTGAGCTCCTAAACTAGGTACACATGTATCTACATGTTCACCCTTACCACCAGATGTGGTTTCTAGGCACCTCAGTTTCCCTTGCCTAAGGATGTCTCTTTCAGAGTCGTCAAAAGGCACGGTTGATGTATATTTAGTCTCATAGATGTTACCACTGTCCTGAGATTCCAATGACTTTTCTTCGGTAGTGGTAGCTGAATCTACATGAGTCCCTTCCACATCCGTAGGAGTCACCTCAATTGGATTTAATTGATGTGGGCTAGAAATAATAGGTCCCTCTAGGCTCTATTGATCCATGAGAGAGTGTTCTGGATCAACTTCATTGCCATGAAGAGAGGTAATCTCCTCACCAGTTCTGAAAAAAAGGTCAGTAAAGGATTTAGAAGTTAAGACTAGTGACCTGGGACTTTGGTCAACGTCTAGTGGCATTGAGCCTTTGGTTGGGTTTACCCTTTTTTGTTTCTTAGGAGAGTGTTGGGAGTCAACCTGAGGGCTTGCAGCTTGGGCTTGAGGCTCTGGGAAGTGAGACTGAAGAGACTCAAATCCCATATTGAGGTGAACGGAGAAGGATGGGGAGACCTTTGATTGAGTGGGAGCCTATGGTTCCACTATAGTTTTTTTGGGTTGAACATGAGGGACTTGCTAAATATAAGTAGATTGAGTAAGGGTTCGTTTGCGTCTCCGATATGTGTGTTTGATGGGGTGAACTAGCAAAACAAGGGTAGTTACTAGTGTGGGTTCATCACCTGTGGGTTGAATAGGGATGACACCAAGAGCCATTGGCTTAATCATACCTAGAAGAAGGTCGGTGTGTCTTCAAGTGAAGTTGGAGGACACTCTCTTCAAAACCTTAAAGATGGTCGGCCTCATTTGAGGGACATGCGGACTAGCTGAACAAATAAGTTGACTCTGGTCCAACTCACAATTGATGATGTGCTGAAGAAACCTAGGGTACATAAAAGGTGTGTCCTTTTGAAGGTTTCCAAGGAGTTTGGTCAACTCAAATCTTGAATAGTTGAAGTGGAGGACCTTCACCAATCCATGAACTAGTAAGCTCAGTTCATATGGAATTTGATCCCATCACCCAGACTTGTTTGACAAACAATGAAGAACAACATGAAGTAGATACTTCAAGTTATAAGAAGAATTGGACTTATAAACTATAGACCTATTCACATCTCCATCATATCCCATTTTAATATAGGTGTCATTGAGGTCTGATTTGGGGAACTCAGTAGTAGCACCTTTATCATGAAGCTTCAGATGCTCCCGGATGACCTGTTCGGCAATGACCAACTCCTAGCCTGAAATGCGGGTTCTGATGACCCTAGCTCCATTGACGAATATTACCTAACTATTCCTCCAAAAATCATCCATATGGTTCAATTAAATGGTAGGAACCATGGTCAGAGTAGTGAAGTAGGGAGGTTGGGTAAGAAATGAGATGATATCAAAGAAATCTGCATCCTTGGAAGAATCAAGGAATGTGACTTGGTTTTGTTGAGGGTTGAGTGCCATTGTGAGAGGGAGATGATGAAACAAGTTTGAGCAGGGTGAATTTGAGTGAAGGAGGCTTTTGGACAATAAATTGGTAAAATGATTAAAGTGAGGAGGCAAAATTATTTAAATTGGTAAAATGGCGGTATGGGGTGGATAAGGTGAAAATATGGTTTCGGGTTAGATGTTACAGTGGCGGGAAGGTGAAAAAGCATTCAAAATATTCCGACATCACTTATAAAATCTTTACTTTTACTATGTGGGGCCCAAAGGTTTCCGTTATAGAGAGAAGTCTTCTTCCGAAGGTATTTCCGAATGTTTTTCTGTTCCGAAGCCAAACTTATTTCCGAAGTAAAATGAATTTACTTTCGAGAATATGAGTGTATTCTGAAAGAAGAAGTTTCATGCTTCGGAAGCATTGAAGATAAGCTTTCATGACTAAAGACTCTTTAGAAGATAAAACATACATTGAGAGAATTGCCTTTGAAAGATTATGGGAAGTTCTTCCGAGAGTAATTTTCTCTTCGAAAATACTCGCACCTAGTCAAATGTGAAGAAATTTTTTTTGTAACCAGGCTTAGATTGTACTTGACAAAAGACAAGACACATGTTAAAAAGGTTTTCAAATAATACATATTAGTCAATGTTTATCATCCCAATAGTCGTAATGAGATACTTAAATCCTTTTTCATCAAAGGCTTTGGTGAACAAATCAGCATATTGTTCATTTGAGTCAACTTTGACTAATATAATTAGGTTTTTCTCATTAATATTTCTAATGAAATGGTACCTGGTATCAATGTGCTTTGTCTTGGAGTGCTTCACAGGATTTTCAATGATGGAGATAGCATTGTTGTTTTCAATATGCATAGGAGTGCTCGTGAAATTGAATCCATAGTCTATCATCTGGTTTTCAATCCACAGTAGCTGAGCACAACAACTTGTAGCAACAATGTATTCAGCTTAAGCAGTAGATGTAGAGACAGCGGATTGCTTCTTGAATTACCATAAGATGATCATTCTACCAGAAATTGACCTCACCCTCATATGGATTTCTTGTTAATGTTGCAACCACCATAGTCACTATCTGAGTAACCATAGTGATTGAAGTTGTAGTTTCTAGAATACGAGAGACCAAGCTTTGGTGCTCTTTTGAGATATCTAAGAATTCTCTTCACAACAACTAGGTGAGAAACCTTTAGAGCAGCCTGATATCTTGCACAAATACAAGTACCAAACATGATTTCAGGTCTACTTGTTATGAGATACATCAGTGAACCGATGATTGCCCTATACTGATGTTTAGCAGTATCCCCCAGAGTCAGGACACAGGTCATGGTTTCTGGGTATGGGTGTCTTGGCTGACTTACAATCTTTCATATCAAATTTGTCTAAGATATCAGAGAAATACTTAGATTGATTGATAAAGAACCCTTCCTTCACCTGCTTCACCTGAATTCCAAGGAAAAAGTCCATTTTTCCCATAGAACTCATCTCAAACTTCTTCTTCACGATGCTCTTGAAGTCTTTACACATTTGGTCATTTGAAGAACCAAATATGATATCATTAACATAGACCTGAATGAGCAAAATGTCTTTCTCAGACTTCTTGATACAGAGAGTCTTGTCAATTGTTCCTCTATTGACACCATTTTCAGGAGAAATTTACAAAGAGTCTCACACCACAGCCTAGGTGCCTGGTGCAATCTATAGAGAGCTTTATCCAATTTACAAACATAGTTGGGATACCCTGGGTCTTCAAATCCTAGAGTTTGTCACACATAGATCTCCCTATCTATATTTCCATATATAAATACACACTTGACATCAAGTTGATAGATAGTAAATTTCTTTGATGTAGTATAAGCAATGAAGATTCTAAATACCTTAAGTCTTGGAACAAGTGCAAAGACATCTATATAATCAATTCCTTCCTCTTGGGTGTATCCTTGAAAAACTAGTCTAGCTTTTTTCATTATGATCAAGCCTCTATTATCTCTCTTGTTTCTAAAAAGCCATTTGGTTCCTATAGGTACTTGACTAGATGGTAGTGGGCAAAGGTTCCAAACATTTTGACTCTTGAAATGAAGAACTCTTCTTGCATTAAATCAACCCAACTACTATCCTTTAAGGCTTCTTCTACTTTCTGGGTTCCATCTGAGACAAGAAGCATGAGTACAAGCAGACATTCCCATGATGAGTTTCTCCCTTTGTTCTCACACCATCAGAGACTTCTCCTATGATGTTCTCAGCTGGATGAGTGTTATGAATCCTTAATCTAGGAATCACTTCCAGTTGCAAAGATAGATCCAAGTTGGACATATTTTACTTAGGAATATTAACACTTGGTCCAGATGTTGTTTCAATGTCATTCAATGTGGAATGATTGAATGAAAGAGAAACATCATCAACATTAGTTGACTGAGAACTAGTATTAATAGTTGCAAGTTCCTTCAGAAAACTGTTACCATAAGCTTTGGGTTGTATGTTATAAGCTAATCAGTTATTAGACTCACTTTGCTGATAACTTGTTGAAGTTTCACTGGTTTTATAAATGGTCGTGCTATCGGATCTACCAATGATGGGAGCTTGGGGTTCAGAGATTCTTCGAGAACTTGGAAGTGGTCTGGGTAAATCAAATAGCTAGTCTTCATCAAAATCACTTTGAGTACCTATTCCAGGTGAAACATTCTCACAAGATGGTTTAGAGTAGTTTGGAAACGTTTCTATGTCAAAAATATGATTAGGGCCATTCCCCTTAACAAAAGGAGTGTTCATATTAACAACAATGTTAGATGATTCCTCAAATTCTTGATTTTTGATGTTATAGACTCTATATGCAATAGAGTTGGAGGAATATCCAACAAAGATAGCATCATCTGACTTCTCAGCAAATTTTTCCAAGTTGTCTTTTGTGTTAAGTATAGTACACTTGCAGCCAAAGAACCTTAGAAAGCCAATGAACGGTGGACTTTTGTTCCTTAACTCGTAACGGGTCTTTCCATGTGGCTTGATAATGAGGACCTTGTTCTGCACATAGCATGTAGTGCTGACTACCTCTGCCCAGAATGTTAGAGGCTGCTTTGAATAAGCTAACATGGTCCTAGCAACCTCAATTAGTGTCTTGTTCCTCCTCTCAGCAACACCATTTTGTTGAGGAGTTCTAGGAGCACTATATTTTTTGGTAACCCCTTTCGAGTTACACAATGAGTCAAGACTTGATTCTTAAACTAATTCCCTTGATCACTCCTGATTATCTTTACCTTGTGATCACTTTGATTTTCATTTTTATGAATAAAAGACTTTAAAGTTTCAACAGTTTCATCTTTAGTTCTTAAAAAGAATATCCATTTAAATCTTGTAAAATCATCAACTATCACAAGGCAATATGATTTCCTTCTAATTCTCATTATACTTGTTAGACCAAATAAGTCCATGTGCAATAAGTGTAATGAGGTGGTAATTGAGTTAACCTCTTTGGATTTGTGAGAGACTCTATGATGCTTTCCTTTCAGGCAAGCCATACAGTTATCTCAATAGAAAAATTCCTTTTTGGGAACGCCATGTACCAAGTTATTTTTAACTAATATTTTCATGGTTTTAAAGTTTACATGACACATACGTTTATGCCATAAGGCGGACTCATCACCATCAGCTTTTGGAAATAAAGCATGATACTTCACCTAATGGGGAAGAAACATTCATATCTAGCTTCTACCTATCCCCTTTCCAGGGAGATCTAAGAAGCACCAATTCCTGAGGAATTCCATCCCAGGTTTGAGGATGATGCACTCATGTTTTGTGAAAAGCATTTGATGCTTTTGATCACAGAATTACGAAACACTTAGGAGGTTGTGTTCAAGCTGCTTGACAAAGTTTACTTTGTCGTCTCTTAACAAACCATTGGATACACTTCCTCTACCTAAAATGTATCATCTGGTCTCACCTCCAAATTGAACATGTAAGGCTCCGTTCCCGGGACGCTCACATCTAGTCAATCATTGCACATAAAACATACAATTACATTAACTTGAATAAAATATTTTATTGGAAACATTTAGACAAGCATTTCATATCATTATAACTGCTTTTTCAAAATAATACAGAGGTAACAAATTACAAAATAAGTTGTTGCATTACTTCACAAAAACATTATAGAAAATGGATACCATCCAAAATAAGCCAAGTAGCTGCACTGTGGCATCCCCAACAACTATTACCCACCAACTGGAAACACATAAAAGTCAGCATTGCTGAATGAGATCTAGTTTTAAAATAAAACACACATTACTTTCTTTCATAACCATTCTATACGTTAGTACATGATCACACATCATACGTGCACATAGATAATATTATCACTATTATCTTCATCAATCATTCGTTAAATTTCGTTCATTTGTCGTACATCATTATCATTCAATTTCATTCATAACTTCCTTACATATCATTCGTACATTTATGACTTCAGATGACATGTACAATACCCTAAACATTGTGCACGAAGCTGGTTACTGGGCCTGATGTCTTTCATAGACCTAGAACATTGTGCATGAAGCTGAATCGACTACCTACGACAAGTACACTCATCACTATCATTTCTCTTTCATTCTGGAACAATGCCATATGCTATACCCCAAACATTGTGCACAAAGCTGGTTATTGGGCCTGAGGTTTTTCATAGATATCGAACATTATGCACGAAGGTGACTCCAGTACCTTGGGAAAGCGGCAAGGATCCCATACGTATGTTAAATCACAAAGGTTAGACCCTAGTGTGCATCCTTCAGGGGTAGCTAACCGGCACATAGTTGAGCTAACACCCTTCATTGGGTGTGACCTCCATACTTTGCTTGCAAGACTCTCTTAGTTCATTTTCATTAATGCATGTATTCCTTCACTACATTTCTCTTTTCATTATCTTCCACTTTACGTTACATAATACTCTTGATTTCATTCATAAACATTCAACGTAAAGCCATTGAAAAAAAACATACATAACAAGGAACATAAACTTAACCATACAAAACATCAACATATGTAAAGATTATATGAAGAGGCTGATGCAATCCAAACACCCAAAGTCTCTCCCGCATGCATGCACATGAATGCTTTGGAAGTTTCACACAAGCAATAGAAATATTCTAAGTGTGAAATCTTCCGAAGCCAAGACCAATATCTTCCAATGCCAAAGATGAAGTCTTCCAAAGCTTTGGAGACATAGTCTTCCAAAGCCAACACTTGAAGACAGATTTCTTCCAAAGACTTCTAGTATACATGCTTTATCTTATGTACTTTACATAATGTTGGATACCTTTCCGCTGCAACTCTGTAAATTCACCAACTTTCATAAGTTGGTGAAAAAGTTCATACTTTTAGTAATTGTACATTGAGTGTAAGGCCCCGTTCCCGGAATCCTCATAGTTAGTCAATCACAGCAATTAAAACATTAAACATTATAATTATACAACCTTAAGCAGCAAAAATAATTTATCAAAAACCATTCATTTCACTTAAACCAGTGTTGTTGAGCAATACATCATCGTTTAATTGATTACAAAAGAATTGTTTTACTGCATTACAAAACAACAGCGACATAAAATACGAATGGATGTCAGTCTTTCCCTGCCGAGTGGCTTCACCCTCGTGCCATCCTCAACAATAATTACCTGCCAACTGAAAATGTATAAAACTCAGCGTTGTTGAGTGAGTTCTAGTTTTATAATAAAACATACATTCCATCAATTAAATCGTTCTTTATTTTTTTTCAGATATACTTTTCATTCGTTCGTGATCATACATCATACGTACATACATATAATATCATTATTATCTTAAATTACATTTGTTAACATTCGTTCATTCATTACTTCTAGTGACATGTACATTACCCCAAATATTGTGCACGAAGCGGGTAACTGGGCCTGAGGTCTTTCATAGACCTGGAACATTGTACACGAAGCTGACACCAGTAGCTAGGGCAAGTACATTCACCATTTATCTTTTCTCTTTCATTTTGGATCAATGTCGTATGCTATACCCCGAACATTGTGCACGAAGCGTGTAACTGGGCCTGAGGTCTTTCATAGACCTCGAACATTATGCACGAAGCTGACTCTAGTACCTAGGGCAAGCGGCAAGGATCCCATTCATATGGTCAATCACAAGGATTGGACCCCAATATGCATCCTTTGGGGTAGCTAACCACACACCGTTGAGCTAACACCTTCATTGGGTGTGCACCTCCATACATTTGCTAGCAAGACTTCTTACGTTCATTTGTTCGTTAATGCATGCATTCATTCATCATGTTCCTCTTTTATTATCTTTCAATTTACGTTACATAATACTTTCGGTTCATCCATTAACATAACACGTAAAGCCACAGAAAGATAAACATACGCCATAACAAGGAACATATCATACAGTTATCACATCATACAGGGCAACATCAAACATCAACATTATGCATATGCATCAATCACACATCACTTCGTGCTCATCATAACATGTATGACCTCAAGGGTCAACTTACATAGCCCCCAGAAATCCCCCAAATCAAAGCCTACATTACACTTTTTCGCAAAAATCAGAAAAATATTCCAAGTCCTTAGGCGCATGAGCACGATGCAAGCGCATGGAGAACACTTAGGCGCATGGGAAACTTTCAAGCGCATGGACACTATGCAGACGCATAAGTGCCTAGGCGCATGGGAATCCTGGATGTCTGGACACTTAGTCAATTCCAGCCTAATTCTAGGGGCATGGGTACTATTCAGGCGTATGGGTATTTAGGCGTATGGATCATTCGGTCGCATGGACACTTAGGCGCGTGGGCCACTTGGGCGCATGGGCACTATTGGGGTGCATGGCCCTACCCTTAGTCATCCGACTAACATTTCTAGGCGCATGGACCACTGTTTAGGCGCATGGGTTTCACTTAAATCTTTCTAAGACATTTTCAGGCGCATGAGCCTTATCTAGGCGCATGGACCTCCTGTGTAACATGTTTCTAGTATGTTTTCAAACCCATCATCAAACCCATCTGTTCTAAGCTTAGCATGGCTATTCTAAACATTAATAACCTATAAGCATTCAAGAATCATCATTCAAAAATGCATAATACATACGGTTAAACATACATAAACATTTGAAAATCTTTTTAATACATTTTCAGCCACAAAGGTGTTTAAAACAAGTAGAAACCAGGGTCTAGAAACTCACCTGGCGCAACTTGGGTGTTTCTTCCTTCTAACACTTTTGCAATTGAGTTCAAACACCTAAAAACACCACCAAACACAAACACCCGAGCACATACACAAACACATAAGCACATAAACAAATAATCGGGATAAAACGTGACATAAACACTTAAAAACCATGAATTCTTATCTTGAATTCGATTCCTTCTTCTTCAAAACTGAAGTTCTGCTCTCTTCCTTTCTCTCTCTCTCTCTAAAACAGAAAGAAAGTGGTGATGTGAAGTCAGGGTGGGCGGCCATGCCCACCTTTATACCCACTTTTCAAAGATTTGTCCTTTTCGAAACTTTTAGTCCCTCCACTTGGACTTTATTGCTTTTCTTTCTTTTATTCTTCATTTCTTGTCTTTTTTATAATAACCGGGTGTTACATTAAGGTCTTGAGTGTATAAACTTTCTACATCATGTACTTTATCCTTTTTGTAATAGATTAGGATGTGAGCTATGGCATGTCATAGTCACTAGTCAAAAGGCAATTTGCCTTTTGACTCTACAATTGATTTTGTTTGTGTCTAGTCAATTGTATTCAGCTAATCTTCAAAGTATGGCCGGGTGTAGGATGTAGTATATGTATCTCAAGTACTTATATCTTTCTGATATGCTTTGTAACATTAGTAATGGAACTTGAGAAGGTAATATACTACAATCTTGAAAACCATTTCCTTGTGTATTTTGCTATCTTGTTCGGTCTCATATTTACTTGTGTTCTTAGTATCATTACCAGAGGTAAAACAATTTCACTGTTTGATTAGTTAAATGTTCTTAAGCAACTCTCCTCTTTGTGTTGTTGTGTTTTATTTGCATTTAGTGTCAGAGCATTTCAGGATCTTGATATAAGATCTCATCATCTTAAGATCCCTCACAAACAAAAATACTTAATTTATCAAATGGCAGCCATTTCCAAATCTGGTACGAAAACTACAACCATGAAAAAGTCCCTATTGATCACTCTTGATGACTTTGACACCTGGTGCCAAAGAATGGAAGGTTTCATCAGGACTCTAGACTCAAGAATGTAGGAGTCTATTGAAAATGCACTTTACATACCAAGCATCGTTTCTGCTACTGGTGGTGGTATGATCCCCAAGGTTGTGGCTGACTACTCAGATGAAGATAGAAAGAGAGTAGAGTTTGACCAGAAGGTCATGATAGCCCTTCAGACTACTCGTCCAAACTCTATGTACAGAGGTTTCAAAAAATGCAAAACAGCTAAGCAGCTGTGGGATGCATTGAAACTGATGTATGAGGGTTTCTCAAAAGCTAAGGAGAACAAGAATGATCTCTTGAAGCCGCAGTTTGAAAATTTAACCTTTAAAGCTAGTGAAACCATGACTCAACAATACTTTAGGTATGTTGAGATTGTGGATACCCTAGTGGATGGAGGAGTTGCTCTTGAAAACATAGACATTGTAAGGATGTTCAAGTACTCACTTCCTAGGCAATGGATGCACTACTGTGTGGTTATCAAGAGAATTGAGAATCTAAAAACTCTCACTCTAATAGAGTTGTATGGGATTCTCAGTGGCTACAAGATGGAGATGAACTTGCAAGGTTCATCTTGCAACTCTAACAAAAAAAATGGTACAACCCTTTATGTGGTTGAAAGGGATAGTATAGAACCCCAACATCGTCTCATATGCTACCCTGAAAACTCATAAAAGGGTCCTTTCATCACCTTCCCTGAGACACAAAGGGGGAACTACACTCAAGGAAGCCCATTCCAAGAGACAAGTTCTTCTCAAGCCTTTGTGTCCTCTGATGAAAGTTGTGGCAACATTCTTTTCACCCTTGAAGACCTCGACTGTATCCATCCAGATCATCTAGAGTACATGGAGATAGTCTAAAACATGGCTCTTCTCACTCATGGAGCCAAGAAGTTCTACAAGCGGACTGGAAGGAAGTTCCTGAGCAATGCAACCAGTGGAAAGTTTGTACTGGACAAAAGTAAAGTTAAATGTTACAACTATAACTTGATGGACCACTTTGCTAAGGAGTGTAAGGCACCAAGAACAAATGGTGGTCAAGCACAGTCCAGACCAAACTACACTACTAAAGCTTCCTAGAATGAGTAGCCAAAGTAGCAAGCTGCAGTTGCTGTTAAAGAAGGAGGCTTTGACTGGAGCTTTTTGGTGGAGGATGTTTCTCCAAACCAAGCATTGATGGTAGATCATGATGAAGCCAAGGTATTGAAACATCTCTGTACCCCTGAATGCATTGCTAAAGTTAACAGATACAGGTCCTACAACATAGAAATGAGATCTGATCTTGAGTCCTTAAACATTCTAAAAGCTATTTTTAGAAAGTCTGAAAGTGATTATAAACTAAAGATAAAATTTGAGCATACAAATGATAGGACTCGAATCAAGGATCTCATAACTAAGTTGACTGAGTACCAGGATAAGCTTGTGATTAGCAAAGCAAGGGCAAAAAAGTGTGTTCTTGAAGAAAAGACCTTCAAGAACATGATATCCTCATTCCTTCACAACAAGGTGTTTTATCAAAGCAAGCAGGGACTGGGATCTAATGAGATAACTCATCCACACACAATACTGTCTTTAAGATCACCCAGGTGTGGAACTGGAGAAGATGAGCTTCCACTCATAGACCTTTTGAGTGAACTGGATGAAGAAGTGATAGTGAAGAATCTCACTGAGAAAAGTGAATAAGAGGATTCTAAGAAGGGTAACTATCCTTTTGAGGAGAACAAGAAGACTGTGATGACCAAGTCTATGAGGAAAAACTTGATGAGAAAGAGCAAAAGAAAACCTAGGAAGGCTCAAGAGATCAAGGCCACTTTTGATTCTAGACAAAAACAAGTTTTTATCTCTTCAAGATTTGAAGTGGTGAAGACTAAAGAAATCAATCTAAACTCTTCTACTAAGAGTTCAGGTTCATGTTCAAATCATCTCAGAACCAAGAAGAGGGTTGATCAGTTATGTACCACTACTACACAGCGTGGACCATCAAATCCAAGAACAGTTATCACCCCAAAAGGAATGTCTGAGCATCTACAAAGATGAAGGTGTAGAAGGGATGTGATCAAAATCAGTCTTGTTCTTAGCAGAAAGCTATTAGGAAGAAGAAAATAGAATGTGTCGTGTGTGAAAGCCCTTCTCATCTTGCTAAGGATTATCCATACAATCCAAAAGGTACTCTTCATATGACCAAGAAAAAGACTTCCAAGAGTTCCAAAAAGATTCT
>BJCM01066121.1:0-10050 GCA_018326385.1 Flaveria bidentis | reverse complement strand
GTAGTTCCAGTTTATAAGCCACTTTCCCAACCCTTTTCAGGATTTTGAAAGGTCCTACAAATCTTGGAGCTAATTTACCCTTCTTTCCAAAGCGAACAACACCTTTCCACGGTGAAACCTTAAGAAGAACCATATCACTAACTTGGAATTCCAATGGCTTACGACGCTTATCGGCATAACTCTTTTGTCGACTTCTTGCCACTTCAAGGTTCTTGCGGATTGTGAAGACTTTATCGGTCGTTTCTTGTATAAGTTCAGGACCAGTGATGAAATTTTCACCAATGTCGGTCCAGCAGATCGGTGATTGGCATTTACGACCATAGAGTGCTTCAAACGGTGACATCTTGATACTCGAGTGTTAACTATTGTTATACAAAAATTCCGCGAGCGGTAAATGCGTATCCCAATCACCACCAAAATCAAGGACACAGAGTCGTAACAAATCCTTAAGGGTTTGAATTGTTTGTTCGGTTTGATCATCAGTTGGGGATGGTAAGTCGTACTTAAATCCAATTGAGTACCCAAGAGTTCTTGCATAGACGACCAAAAATACGAAGTGAAACGAGCGTCTCGGTCGGATATGATGTGCAACGGCACGCCATGACGACTCACAATTTCGTCAATGTAGATGTGAGCTAGTCTTGAAACTTTGTATGTGTCTCGTATTGGTATGAAATATGCCGTTTTGGTCAAACGGTCAACAATCACCCATATACTATTACGACCACGATGTGTACGAGGTAACTTGGTTATGAAATCCATGGATATATGTTCCCATTTCCACATAAGGATTTCGTGTTGCTCAAGTAAACCACTTGGTCGTTGATGCTCGGCTTTGACTCTTGCACACGTGAGACACTTGGAAACATAAAACACAATATCTTTCTTCATTCCAGGCCACCGATATTGACCACGCAGGTCCATGTACATCTTATCGGAGCCAGGATGAATGGAATATCGGGTTTGAAGAGGTTTGTTCATAATGAAGTGCCGAAGGTTATCATGATTCGGAATCCAAAGTCGATTCAAGAAGTACCACATGCCGTTCGGTTTTGTCTCCAGTTTGGACCGAACGTTAGACATCAAATCTTCATCCTTTCCCTCGTTGGTTAATGCATAACTCGAGATCACTATCGATCCTTATGTTTTGAAGCATGATAGTAGCCTCTTTGCCCCTCCTCAAACATGAAACCTCTTAATCTTATTCTCGACGACACGGGGAATCGTATACATATGCTTATGACTTGGATCTTTAGACTTTATGTCTAATCTATATAAATCTCATCAAGGTTTTGATTTCATGAACCTAAGGAATATTGTGTGACACATAGACACCTGTATTCTGGATTTCTTGGAAAAAAGCCTTCGGGCTAAGGCAAGCATTTCGCATAAATCCTACAGGACTAGTCATGCTTACCTGGGGATTTCTGGGATGAGTGCTAAACTATGGTCAATATACACACGTTTCTAAGGAAATAGGTCAAGTCACCTTGACGTGTCAACGTTTCCAAATGGTAATGCGTTACCAAATGGAATCATTCTGTGTACCTTACATCTCTTGGCTTATTTTTGTTTAAACTACTATCCTTTGTTATCTTCATTCCCGTAACTAACTCATTTTGTATATCCAGCATGTCTCGTCACCATGGAAAGTGTGGGAGTTCCGATTGTAAGTTAGCCACCATGATTGCCCGGCAAATGGTTGTTGTCATCCCGCCCATGGTTGCACCCTGATGGCTAATAGCAACAACAACACCAATGGGAACAACAGTGTTGGTCATGGAGAGAATATCAACAATCAACAAGGGAACACTCGCACCTGCACTTTCAAACACTTCAACTCGTGCAAACCCACTAGTTTTAGTGGAAAAGAAGGAGCCACTGGACTTCTCGAGTGGTTTGAAAGTATGGAAAACACGTTCATCGTTAGCAAGTGCCCCGACGAGTTCAAGGTTCGCTATGCTACAAGTGTCCTTCAACAACGGGCACTAACATGGTGGAATAGTGAAAAGAGAAACCGTGGGACTGAGGTTGCTTTGGCGTTGCCCTGGGAGGAAAATTCAAGATGCTGTGGTGGGTAGTAGGCCCACAACTTTGGAGGAGGCAATTACTATCACCACGCAGCTCACCGAGAATCATATTAGAGCTTGCACTATGTCGGTAAAGGGTTCCAAGTCTACTGTGAAAGTGACACCCGAGGCAACAAAGGAGGTAAGGGTCGAGTCATCTTCCCAAAACAAGAAGCGTAAGTTCACCCCGACACGCAACTACGCTGTGACCGCCCCAAATGCTCCTAAAAAACAAATGGTGGTTGCCAATCAAGCTCCCATGGCTAAAGCTTATGTTGGTCCATATCCTATGTGTAACACGTGCAAGTACCATCATGCAAGCAACATTCCATGCCGAGTCTGCTCGTTGTGTGGAAAGTATGGGCACTTGGTGGCTACTTGCCTTTGTGTGCCAAACAACACTGCAATGCTTACCAACCAAACCTGCTCTAACTGTGGCGAGCTTGGTCATATTCGTCCGCAATGTCCTCACAATACGAGAACCGTGCCACCGGCTCGTGGAAGGGCTTTCAACATCAATACCAATCAAGCCCAAGCCAACAACGACGTGGTGAATGGTACGTCATTTAACTCCTTTTAAATCGTTTCTTGTCTAAACCGCGTGTTTATCTGGAAAGACCCTTGGAATTCGAGCCAATACTTTCTAAACTGCGTGTTAATCTGGAAAGACCCTTCACGGTTGAAGTCGCTGATGGAAAATCAATTGTCGTTGACATCGTAATACGCGATTGCACCTTGAGCCTTAATGAACACAAGTTCTTCATTGACCTTATCCTATGCAATTGGGAAGCTTTGATGTTATCATTGGCATGGATTGGTTAGCCAAGCATCATGCGGAAATTCTATGCTTCGAGAAATGCATTCGAATTCCTTTACCGACGGGTATACTTTGAAGGTCTTGGGGAGAAATCATCCCAAGGACTCAAACTTATGTCCTGGGTCAAGGCCCAAAAGTGCTTAAGTAAAAACTACTAAGCTTTCATGGCGTATGTAGTTAATACGAAAGTCAAGGGAAAGGAACTGAAAGACATTCCTATTGTGCGAGAATTTCACGAGGTTTTTCCCGAGGATCTAAAGGGACTACCTCTCGTGCGAGAAGTTGAGTTCAAGATTGACTTAATCCCTGGTGCAAACCCTGCGGCTAAATCACCTTATCGTCTTGCACCGTCTGAAATGCAAGAACTAGCTAGTCAACTACAAGAGTTGACCGATAAGGGGTTCATTCGTCCTAGTTCATCACCGTGGGGTGCACCTGTGCTGTTTGTGAAGAAGAAGGATGGCTCATTCCATATGTGCATCGACTACCGGGAACTCAACAAGCTTACCATCAAAAACCAATACCCTCTCCCTCGAATCGATGATCTCTTCGATCAACTTCAAGGAGCAACTCAATTCTCCAAGATCGATCTATGTTCTGGGCATCATCAACTACGTGTTCACGATGATGACATTCCAAAGACCGCTTTTCGTACTTGATATGGACACTATGAGTTCATGGTTATGCCTTTTGGCTTGACCAATGCACCTGCCGTGTTCATGGATCTCATCAATCGAGTATGTAAACCGTATTTGGATAAGTTTGTGATCGTGTTCATTGATGACATTCTTATTTACTCCAAGACGAAAAAGACACACCTACGACAAGTTCTTGGACTTTTGAAGAAGGAGCAATTATACGCCAAGTTTTCCAAGTGTGAATTCTGGTTAGAAGAGGTTCAATTCTTAGGGCATGTGGTGAATAGCCAAGGAATTCACGTTGATCATGTTAAAATTGAAGACGTGAAGAATTGGTGTGTTCCCACAACCCCAACCGAGGTTCGTTCTTTTTTGGGCTTAGCGGGATATTACCGTAGGTTCATTATGAATTTCTCGAATTAATGGCGCTAACCCAAAAAAATCGACTCTTTGAATGGGGACCCGAGCAAGAAGAGGCTTTCGAGACATTAAAACACAACTTGTGTAACGCTCCTATTCTCACACTTCCCGATGGAAATGATGACTTTACCGTGTATTGCGATGCTTCTAATCAAGGTCTTGGTTGTGTTCTCATGCAACGAGGCAAAGTCATAGCATACGCGTCGAGGCAATTGAAGGTTCATGAAGTGAAATTCACAACTCACGATCTTGAACTGGTGTTGTGGTTTTCGCTTTGAAGATTTGGCGACACTATCTTTATGGGACGCAATGCATAGTCTACACCGATCATAAGAGTCTCCAAAACGTGTCAACCAAAAGGATCTCAACATGAGACAAAGATGATGCTTGAGTTGATTGGCGACTACGACTGTGACATTCGTTATCACCTTGGAAAGGCGAATGCTGTAGCCTACGCGTTGAGTCATAAGGTCCACAACAAGACTGTCTCACTCCAAGAAATTCAAAATCGAAGGCAATGGTTTGATACAGTAGGAGAATTTGATACCGAGATTCATGTGGATGTCTACAAGGTTACTATCATGCTTCAAAACATAAAGATCGATAGTGACCTCGAGTTATGCATTCGCGAGGCTCAACAAGTGGCATTAACCAACGAGGGAAAGGATGAAGATTTGATGTCTAATGTTCGGTTCCAACTGGAGACAAAACCGAACGGCATGTGGTACTTCTTGATTCGACTTTGGATTCCAAATCGTGGTAACCTTCGGCACTTCATTATGAAGGAAGCTCATCAAATCCGATATTCCATTCATCCTGGCTCCGATAAGATGTACATGGACCTGCGTGGTCAATATTGGTGGCCTAGAATGAAGAAAGATATCGCGTCTTATGTTTCCAAGTGTCTCACGTGTGCAAGAGTCAAAGCCGAGCATCAACGACCAAGTGGTTTACTTGAGCAACCCGAAATCCCTATGTGGAAATGGGAACATATATCCATGGATTTTATAGCCAATTTACCTCGTACACCTCGTGGTCATGACAGTATATGGGTGATTGTTGACTGTTTGACCAAAACGACATATTTCATACCAATACGAGACACATACAAAGTTTCAAGACTGGCTTGCATCTACATTGACAAAATTGTGAGTCGTCATGGCGTGCCGTTGCACATCATATCCGACCGAGACATTCGTTTCACTTCGCACTTTTGGTCATCTATGCAAGAACTCTTGGGTACTCAATTGGATTTAAGTACGGCTTACCATCCCCAAACTGATGGTCAAACCGAACGAACAATTCAAACCCTCGAGGATTTGTTACGACTATGTGTCCTTGATTTTGGTGGTGATTGGGATACGTATTTACCGCTCGCGGAATTTTCGTATAACAATAGTTATTAATCAAGTATCAAGATGTCACCGTTTGAAGCACTCTATGGGCGTAAATGCCGATCACCGATCTGCTGGACCGACATTGATAAAAATTTCATCATTGGTCCTGAACTTATACAAGAAACGACTGATAAAGTCTCCATAATCCAAAAGAACCTTGAAGTGGCAAGAAGTCGACAAAAGAGTTATGCCGATAAGCGTCGTAAGCCGTTGGAATTCCAAGTTGGTGATATGGTTCTTCTTAAGGTTTCATCGTGGAAAGGTGTTGTTCACTTTGGAAAAAGGGTAAATTAGCTCAAAGATTTGTAGGACCTTTCAAAATCCTAAAAAGGGTTGGGAAAGTGGCTTATAAACTGGAACTACCTTCCGACCTTAGTGGAGTTCACCCTGTGTTCCATGTCTCAAATTTGAGAAAGTGTTTGGCCGACGAGAATCCGCATCTTCCACTAGAAGACATTCAGATTGACGAGTCAATGCACTTTTTTGAGAAACCTATAGAAATTATGGATCGCATCATGAAGAAAACTATAACCACAACTACTCCAATTTTCAAGGTTCGTTGGGAGAATTAGTGTGGAGCTGAGTTCACTTGGGAGCGTGAGGATCATATGAAGGAGAGATACCCGTATTTGTTCGCCTAGTTCATTCTTAATTTTGGGACGAAATTCTTTTAAGTTGAGGAGACTTTAACATCTTGTATTTTTGAGTTAATTAAAAGTTTGCATCGTTAAATTCATGTAACGGTTATTGTTGGCATTAATGAAACTTAAGGCTATCTATGTTTGTTCCTTAATCATTATTAAAATTTTAATTTATAAAATTAAATAACTAAAGTATTAAGTTGTATAATAATAACAATATTAACATAATTAATAATAATAATTATTATTATTATTACTATTATTATTATAATAATAATACTAATAATAAAATTAATTTATATATAATTGCTAATCTTAAAAATAATTAAAAACTAAAAATAAATAAGTCAAGGGGGTTAATTTGATAATTTTAAAACTTTAAATGAGAGTTTTAAGCATAAAATGATAAAAACAAAAACTATAGGCACCAAAGTTGTAATTAATTAAAATCTGTCCCCTTCTTCCCCCTTAAGCCGTTTTTCCGGCCGCCGACCGGCATAACTCCGGCGCGGCGCCGGCATGGCCAAAAGTGCATTTTTTGTTCTCAAGTTTGACTTAAATTAACACCAAACGACTCGGGAAGACATTTCGAACTTGAATACACGATTTAATTACGTTTAAACATCGGTTTCTAACCTCAGTCGATTAAGTAACCAAAACAATTAAACCTTAAGCCATTCGAATATTAAAATTCAATAATAATCGAATTAACTGAGCCCAATCGATCTTCTATCAATCTCTAATCATTTACCATTCCCAATTTCACCTGAAACCAACACGTGCACCTCTATACATTTTGTTTGCAAGCCTTTCTTTACTTTCTCTTTCATTAATGCATGCACTCTATCATTATGTTCCTCTTTTAATTATCTTTCACTTTACGTTACATAATACTTTACCATTTCTTTCACAACTATAACACGTAAAGCCACAGGAAAGATAAACATACATAATATGGAACATAAACATAATCATACAAAACATCACCATACAAGGCACCATCACACATGACATAACAATCTTGCTACATACCATCATGCATAAGCATTAATCATACATCATCAAATCATATCATACATCGCCCATCGCATCATCTATGACTTCACAAAGTCAACTTACATAGCCCTAGGAACCTCCCAAGTCAAAGCTTACTTTTACAATTTTCCCCAAAATCAGAGAAGTTTTCAAAGTCTTTAGGCGCATTGGTACTATACAGGCGCATGGGGATCACTTAGGCAGATGGGGAACTTTCAGGCGCATTGGCACTATTGGGGCGCATGAGCAACACTTAGTCAATTCCGGGCAATTCTAGGAGCATGGGCATTATGCAGGCGCATGAGTGCCTAGGCACATGGGAATCCTAGGCGTCTGAACACTTAGAATATTTCAGCCTATTTCTAGGCGCATGAGTACTATTTGGGCGCATGAGGTTTTGGGCACATGGGAACACTTAGGTAGTTATTTTTGTTGGGTGCATGAGCCATTGTTTAGGCGCATGGCAGTCTATAACACTCCTAAACATCATAATGCAATTCCCAATCATCATCTATCATGTTCTAAGCTTAAATCATACATCCTAAGCCTTAGAAACACAACCATAACATCATCATACACATTCATAGCCCAAAATCAAACCCCACCCACAACAAACACACATACACACATACAGGTATAAAACCCAACTTTACAAAAACTTTCATGCATGTATTTCTAGCTCCAAAGCAGTTTAAAACAAGTAAAAAAGGGGTTCTAGAACTCACCTTAGCTGCCTTTGGTTATGACTTCTTCAAACCCCGTTTGCAATTGAGTTCAACCGCCTAGAAATCCACCAAAGACAAACCCAAATACACACAAACATACATAAGCATATAATTGAGGCTAAGGCAAGTTAAGAACATCATAAACACACAAATTTTTACCTTGAATTCAAACTTCTGCTCTTGTTCTTCAAAGACCCGAAAACTTCAGTTATTCTTCAATTTCTCTCTCTAAAAATATCCGAATGTTCTGTGTGAAGAGAGAGTGATGGGCGGCCATCACCTTTATTCACCAACTTTTGAAGACTTTTGTCTTTTTTACACTTTTTACCCCTTAACTTGGGTAATATACCTTTTCTTTCTTTTTCCATTACTTTGTTCTTTCTTCCTTTGACTTTTAAAATAACCGGGTGTTACATAGAAAGGATACAAGCTTACACTATCAAGCAACTATCTAAGGATGATCTATTTGAAGACACATCTACATATCAAGGTTAAGCTATCAAAATATGATTTTTATTCTATCTTTATTACTTAAAGACATCATTTCCTAAAGTTGGCCATGAATATTTATCCTTAAGGATTCTTAAAGTTTATAAGTTTTTAATAAAATTGCAATTCACAAAATCAAACAATCTCACAACACATGGCAGCTAGTGGAAACGTTATCTTTTTACTAATGGGTTGACCATGCAGAAATACAAGTTATGAATCCAGGCTTCATCCAACATAAGTGGATTCATCCACCCAGATTCCCAAAATGAGTTAAACACGGTTTGGGCTTCGTCCTGAAACTCAGGATCCTTCCACCCAAACCGTTAATTATCTGCCCACGAAGGGGACTTAAGTGCAAGAAAAGTAAAATTGTTCAAAAGAGCCCAAAGGCTACAACCAACCAGTTACATGCAAGACTAAAAAATAGGCTCAGGCCTTGTCAACATTACCTTCATCGCCCATGGGAACCTCCTTCTCCTTGTCGGCTTCATGACCTCCCTCCTTGGCATCCTTGCCTTTGCTTGGCTCACCGTTCGACCCTCCAGCTGCTTCAGCCGCATCCTCCAACTCTCCGTCCAGATTGATGACCATTTGCTCCCACTTGGCTGTGTCCCAAATCCTCATGTCATAGCCAGCCTCTTGAGCCTCCTTCGCCATCCTTAGTCGGGCCAAAAAAATGGACACAGCTGCATCCTTCTTGATACCAAGAATCACACCATCCTTTTCGGCTCTCAAGCCCTCCAAAGCAGCCATACCCTCGCCAGCATCCTTCCTAGCCTTCATTAGCTCAGCCTCGTTAGCATCCTTCCTAGCATCAGCCATCTTTCTGTAGTCAGCAAAGGACTGCTTAAGCTCGGAGAGCTCTTTGACTAGGTCATCTTGGCACTATTGGAAGTGCTCAATGCCCTACCAAAACCAAAAATTGAAAATTTACATAAAGATACAATCTCTGGAGGAAAGCAGTTTTCATCTATGGATATAGCATCCTTAGAAGGATACGAGATCTTTGCACCTAAGCCCTAAAACCTTTAAAAAGCCATCATACTTGGATGAGGAGTTTTGAGGTCTCGGAAGTCTCCAAATCAGTGAAGATGGAGCTCTCGGTTGATTTCATTTTTCTGGCTAGGCTCTTGACACGTTGAGTAGGAGCAGCAAGTTGGGGAACAAGAGGAGTGGCGGTTTCTTTCTTTACGGGCTTGTCCAGAGGCATACTATCAATTTTTTCGAGCAAAGAGCGAGTGGTTGGACGGCGAACTGCACACATAACAAACAGGGAAGCTATTTAAAATGATTTCTTACTATTATTCTTAATAAATAGTTTCCTTACTTGACATGTGTTGGATCAAGAAGAAGGCTGGTGCAACCAAAACCAAATCACTTAGGGGTTGTTTGTTTGGTCTGACCCGGCTGACACGGTCAGCCGGTCAGCAGTTCAACCCGTTTGATACGCTTGAAATCAGATCTGACCGGGTCCTTTTGGTCTGACCCAGACCTGAATTTTAAACATGCTGACCGGGTCCTTTTTATCTGACCAAGACCAATGTGACGCTGGAAGTGGTGGCGGTGATGCTGGAGGTGGTGGTGGTGATGCTGGAGGTGGGGCGGTGATGCTGGAGGTGGTGGCAGTGATGCTAGAGGTGGTGGCGGTGATGCTGGAGGTGGTGGCGGTGATGCTGGAGGTGGGTGGTGGGTGGAAGAGGGTGTGAAGAAGATGGATGAAGATGAGATGTTTAGTGGTGATTTGGTTAAAGGTGATTTATATATAAGATGATTTGCAGAGACGGTTTTTGAGTTAGTCAGATACCGAATCAAACAA
>BJCM01066120.1:0-31762 GCA_018326385.1 Flaveria bidentis | reverse complement strand
TGTGAGTTTTCCATGTGAGTTCTCCATGCCCCTTTTTACTTTATTTCACACCTTTTGGGGTGAAACATATTAATTTTATAAACTTACACTTGTAAACATCTTGATACTTGTAAATGCACATGCAATTCATCTTTACCTTTTGTCATGGTTATTTTTGTTATTGTAAGTCCTATATGAGATATATATGTTGTTTACAATCATTAACTATTGCTAGCCTGGCGACGTCTTAGATCTTTGGGCCTGACAAGCCTATTTGGTGCTAAAGTCGATGTATTGCCGACTCCTGATGACGTATGCTTGTTCATCATGGGAACCAAGTACTCTTAACCATTCTTATATACTTGTAATCAAGTCGAGGTTTGGTTGTAACTTTATGTGTTCTATAAGTTTGCTAACTCGTAACCATGAACATGAATTGCTACTTGTAACCCTTTTATATATATACATATATGCGTGTGTTTAAAACATGGGAACTCACCAACTTAATATTTGACCCTTTATTTTTTAACATGTTTCAAGTTTGATACTTGAAGATCTTCTTGTGCTCATATAAGACTTGGACTTAGATTAATTGAAAGTCTTATGTTTTTGTTTGTATCTTAATTGTTTTGCAATTACTTATTTGTCTTGTAATGTTTAATGAATAATGACAGTTAATATTATTTCAACTTAATTAGTTCCATGTGCTATGGGCAATCGTCTCTCATTCGTCCGCCCCGATGATTCCGCCATCGGTCGGGGTGTGACAAAATTGATGATGAACTATATGAAGGATAGTCGCGACTAAATGATAGTTTGAATCCGTATTATCATTGTTGATATGGTTCAATTAATGAGTGCTAAAGCTTCCAGGGATTATGAGGGACGAAAGCACTCTACTTATTAGAGTTCAAATTGCACAGAAGATGTTGAACACCACGGTTGAAGTCGTAGGTGAAGCCTTCGATTAAATCCAATGAATATGTGTGTTGAATGTTCAATTGTCTGATCGAATAATTCAAAGGAATTGCTCAGATCGTTTAGGATCACTTATATAGCTTCAATTTTAGTTGTTTTAAGGTTAAAGAGTTAAATATCATGAATTGGGTTTCGGTTTTACTCGAACCCATTAATGTTACGGTTATAATCGAATTGGGTTCATGTTCTACGTTTTGAAACAGTCTACAAACGGTTTGAGTCATTTTAATTGGATTAAATGGTCGAATTTAAGACCTTTGAGGTCGTCGTAGGTGTTGGCCGGAGATATGGCCGACGACAGGGACTGATGGTGGGGGTTTGGGTTGATTTAAATTGAAGTTACACTTTTGGTTCCTGTAATTTTAATAGTTATTATTTCATGTACGAAACTTTTAAAATAAGTTTCAAAAATTGCAAGTTTGACCCCAAACTTATTAAAACCCAAGTTTTAAAATAATTCAAATTATTTATTTATAAATTTTATTGAATCAATGACTAGTTTATACAACTTTTAATAAAACTTTACCATTTAGTTATTTATTGTAACATGTTTAATAAACTTTATAATTTTATAAAAAAGAATTATTTATAAATCAATAAGTTATTATCAGTTGTTTAAATGATAAATTGAATAAATCAATTCACAATATTGATTAAACTACACGTCTAATCCATATAATTTATTAATTTAAATAAAATAAGTTAAATAAAAAAATTCATATCGTATAAAAGTTATATTTTAGTTCGCATTCGGGTTTATAACTTGAAATTAACAAATGTTACAGTTATCATCATAGCCCATCATAGTACCACCACATGTAATAACAAAACCAAAGGATGCATCTGAATAGATGAGTTTAGGTGAATCTCGGATAAGACAAGGTCATCATCATTCATTAGTATCTTTCCTAACGACATGCAAAAACTCAAATCTTAGATGTCATCTAAGATGAATATCATACCAAAGGTCTTAAATGAGCAAATAGTCATCATCATCGACGTAATGAGGCGTCAAACATCAAAACTTCAAATGAAGAAAAACCAGATGCATTAGGTACAATATTGCCTCAATCGACCAAAACAGATGATATCAGAGTGAAACAGATGAGGAAAAGCTAAAATGGTTTGCGTTGTAGGTTGTGCGTGTGACGGTACAGGCGGTGGCTATAAGCCTGTGACCGTGCAGGCGGCGCTGATTCGTGCTGAAGGTGGTGACGGTTCAAAGCTGAAGTTGGCAGCAAAACAGAGAGAATTTTCTCTCTCAAAGACACTGGATGTTATAAAAGAAGGGTTTTCTCTTTTCACTATAAACAACTTTTACTTTTAATGGGAGAAAGGTGAACTGTCAAATAACAAAACCAAACTGTGTAGCCAAAATCAGAGATTACTATTCATGCCCGTTGGTTTTTTCATATTATGTAATTATCATTTGTATCTATTTAATTACATCTTATTAACACCTTTAATTTTCTTTTTGTTAACTTTCTTATATTAATGGTATTTTTGTCAAACAAGTTACAAAATAAAATGTGATTTATAATTTGAGTTTTTTTATCGATCATTGTTGTGATTTAACTTTACCCGTTAGATAAAATTAAAATGTAAGGATAACCACGTAAAAGTAACTTATTTTAACTTTATAAAGCATGCATCACAAAAAAAAATAATAAATAAACAAACAAGTCATATGATACAAATCGTTTGAATCATTGTAATAAGATACGTATCATTATAAAAGTAAAAGAGCAATGAATAATATAACAATAGCAGTCCACGAATAATAACTATAAACATTAATCATCATTACCATAGTTAAATTTTAAACCAAAGAACTATATGGTTTAACAAAGCGAGTAAAAGTAACATGACTACTAACTAGAAGACATTAACAAGACAAAACAACTAATGACTACTATGAAATTAAATTATAATTGCAATTAACGCATAAACGCATTAAGTGAGACAATTTTTTTGTTTTGTAATTGTTTTGATAAAAATAACCCCAGGTTGGAGAGTTAAGGAAAAAAAATTAACGGTGTTAATTATATGTAGTTTGTTGGACTCAAATGACAATTTTAATGAAACAATTTGATTCAAATTGACATCTGAATCCAAATAACATTTTTTATGAAACGATGAAGATGAAAAAAGACACTTAACTCTTAATGCAATCTTTTTTGTAAGGGTAAACTCCACAAAATCCTAGCCATAAGAGGATATTTCTTCTATCCCAAGGGATAGTGAGCATGTTCGACGTATGGATTATGATAAACCTAATAGAGTCAAATGTGGCTAAGATGTCAAAACATCACTAAGGTATGACTAAACTTTTTTTTAGGAAAAACTAAGTTGACGTGACAAATCTGAGACATGTTCATACACTCTTCTAAAAAATCTACAATCTTAATAGGATGTCTTTAATAACTTTTAATCGCGAATCATGTCATCGTATAAGAACAAGTCTAACAAATCATGTGTAAGCCCCTCAACCCATATTAGTTTAGGTCGGCATATAATGCTCGATCTTCCCTTCCACTATGAGGGTTTCTTAGTAAAACAATCATTTGTTTTCTTTTTATATGCTTAAACAAATTTAATCTTTCTCTAACTCATATCTTATTTGAGATACATGTCATCTCTAGTTTTTCCTGAAAAAAAATAACTTTTTATTCAATTCATTCTTGTGTGTTACACTTCCATCTCAGGATCTTTACATCTCTATTTGATTAAATACTACTTTTTATTTTTTTCCCATTATTTTTTCTCTTTCTTTAAAGATAAATAAAAATATAAGAATAGAGAATAAAGAATGAATGTTATGTCATTAAATGTACTCTTGTAATAGATTAGATGCACTGTTACATGCATGTGCATTAGAACTTCATTGTTTGAGACACTTTTGTAATCGGTTGCAATGTTGCACACTATGTGTATCAAAAGTAATGGCAACAATGCACCAAACATAAACCACATATAAATGTGTGCACAAATTAACAACATTGAAACACACATCAAAAGTTAGATATAGCATATATACATGAGTGGATGATAACTATGACAATGAATTAAAATACTTCCTCTATAAGTTTCATACTTTGAAACACTTGATTTCAAGGAGCTAATAACTTATAATAGAGAGATAGAACTTCTTTCTTCAACTTTGTTTCTCTACCATTTGAAAAATATTTATAAACATTTCAGTGTACATACAGATGCTTTTATAAAGACGAGGCTTGCACGCACAAACATACTTTGTTTCTTTCTAAGAATTTGTTACTGGTCCTTTTTAAAGGAAATAAAAGAAAACTGTAAAATATGTATGTTTCAGTATATATTTAATAAAAGAAAGTGAAAAGATAAGGAAAAAAAAAGATTTATCAACCAAATACAATTATAGAATATTTACCATTTTACTTGTTTTTTTCAAATTGAAAGATTTATTCTAATCTATGATACAAGAGGGTATAATATTAGAACCGTAACTTTATTTTTTTCAACTCAAAAACACATAAAAATCTTTAGTTTCTTTTATTTTCCTTCAAACTCTACAACACTAAAGTAAATTATTTCTTTCGCTTTTCATTCTTTTATTTTCTCTCTTTATTTTTTTTTCTTCTCGCTTTTTAATTTTTCATTTATTAAAATTAAGAAATAGTGCTTTAAGTGTTCAATGCGGGTATTCAATGTATGGGAGAGCCCATATAATTTTTTTTTAACGGCCAACGAATAATATTTTAAGGCCGATCACTCGGGTAAACCCATTGGCGAAAGGTCACTCACGCCCGTAAACACAGACAGCCATTCCAAGGGAAACTTACCACCTAAAGATCCACTGTGGTAAAACCCTTGGTCCACTAGAAGCATGTTGCATCTAGTGAGACTTCAACCCATGACCTCTACTTTTAAAAATCATAGGGTGTCTTCTCCTAAACCAGTTGATCTAGGACTCATTGACAGAGAGTCCATTTACTACGTTGGTTTTTTGGATTATTCTACCATTAATTCTCGTACGGGAAGAATAAGGAGTATTGCCCGATGTGGCGCTGCTAGGGATGCAAATGAATCGAACGAACATGAACAAGGTCGTGTTTGTTCGTTAAGAAATAAATATGTTAATGAAGTGTTCACAAACATTTACCGAACGAGATTTCTTATTCGTGTTCGTTCATTAAGAAAATGAACATGTTCACGAACACTTACCGAACGCAAATAAACACAAACAAAAGCAAACAAACAAAAACAATTATTCATGAACATGACGAACACAAACAACTGTTCATGAACATGACGAACACAAAGAAACTCATGAACACAAACGAATACAAATTATTATAGATTTATTTAGAATAAAAGTCATATTTTAATTACAAACATTACACAAAATCAATCAAAAATAAGTAAGTAGTTAACATAAATATTAAAAAAAAACTTGATATAATAGTCATAAAAATAGTTAACACAAAAATTAAGAATATAAACAAACACCTTAACAAAAATAAACGAACACATTATCGAACATCCACGAACGAACATTAACAAACATAAATGAACACTTTATCGAACGTTCACGAGCGTAAATGAACGGACACGGCTTGTGTTCATGTTCGTTCGTTTAATTAAATGAACAAAACTTTTTGTTCGTGTTCGTTCATTTACTAAACGAATGAACATAAAAGAACCTCCCGCCAAACGATTCACGAACTGTTCGCTGAACGTTCAATTCGTTTACAGCCCCAGACGCTATCAAATAGGCTAATACAAGGGTGTTAATTCAATTTAATTTTTTTGAATTTTAGAATTTTTAAAATTGAATTTGATTCAACTCCAAATCGAATGAGAATTGAAATATATGATATGATCGAGATTCGAGAATACCAAATTTGAATTCGATTCTAATGCTGCTTGGATTCGATTCTAATAATCCAAAATTCGAATTCCTTATCTAAATTTGAATCAAATCAAATTTCAGACTAGTCGAATCAGATTTAAATAATAAACAACTTATTCACTAATCTAAACTATTATTCGCTAGTCAATATACCAAGTAAAGGTTGTTGTCACGTATTTGTTCGTTGTTTGCACTTTATCCTATCAAGCAAACCGTTTCATCGTTAGGACGTATGACAATAACATAGCGTTATAACAGCATAATCATCTCTGAAATTTAATGGTATTAACGGAAACAAAAGTAGATCAAAAACGACTTCTCATACTGTCATACATACTTTTACCAAACACTAACAACTTGCATTCATGGACTGGAAATTGAAGCGATTCACAACTATCAGACACGCGCAAAAACATGTTACAACAATGTAAAACATCATACATCTCTCTACAAACTTTCCTTTGTGCTTGGCACTTTCACGTCTTCGGGTTCCTGCTCAGTTACAGCAGTTACATCTGAAGACTCTCCCAGTGTCTCGGGTTCTTTTTTCAACTCCGTTTCAAATTCCTTTGCTGCCTGCAGATACTTGATCAAATCAGTACTTCAAATACAAATAAAAAACATACAGCTTGAAAACTGAGTCGAGTTCATATATGTGTTGATTGTGTTCATATACATAGAAATAAGAACAAGGTTGTCAATGTTAAATAATCCATAATGTTGGTGCATTGGTGCACACATCATCACATATTATATATGCCCTAGTGGCTTTGAATATGTGATACAAATGCTACATAAAGTTAGACGTATGTTCATAATTCACATCCCCAAACGGTCAACAAGAACAGTCCAAAAGATTAAACAAGCAGGCAGATCAATGACTGAAACTTGGAAAGAAGACTCGCAGGCGGTTTACGGCCGCATGATGAATCGACCGTAGAACAGTGATAAGCTCAAGCACAACACTAAGCTCAAATTCATGAACAAGGGATGGGTGGTTGATGCATGGTTCAGTTGTAGATAGACTGCTACAAACAGAGCTGAAAAAAATTTGTAAGAACAAAGCTACAGATGATCCACCCTTTTTGGGCAGACGATTACGCTTTCTTGGAATATACATTTCACCAAGTCATAGTTCCATGTCAGCTTTAGGCACTCTCACCCATGAACATTCAAAACATTTCAAGCAATGGGTGAATGAGATCGCTAAAAATCACAAATGATAACTCAAGATAATTTTAAAAAGTCTTTAAAAAGCTAATTTGTAAGAGTCAAATCTAACATGTAAGGATGTGTCGGTCCAATTGAGCAAATGGCATATACCTCAAATATGGTTTAGGACATCTTTCTTGCGTTGTACAATTAACCCATTTAAACTTAGCAAAGATCAACACAAGACATTTTTGCAGTGCTTTACCAAATTGATTGAGAACTCCTTACCACTACTCAGACACACTTTCCACTATTACTTGGACTTATCTCTTGAAAAATAATATTTCCAAATAATTAAATACAATCTTGAAATTTGAGTGATCTTATGTTCATAATCATCATCATATAGAATCAAGATTAAAGATTAAGGAGTGGATGTAACATGGATCTGTTAACACTCATCAAAACCACTACACATCCTCGCGTTCATGTGCTGATAACTCTCTTGCTCATAACTCTTATTTATTTGTAAGTAAGTTGTAATTTTCTCAAGATAACTACACCAACAACCAAAGTTTATAAAGAATGGTTGTAACTTACAAACAACCTATTCATTTCATCTAGGTTCTAACACATAATTCAAATCGTATGATCTAATTTTCTTATGAAATAAACTATTTGAAAAAATTAGCAACGCATAACTTGCTTGATTAGTCACGAAATTAAGCTAATCACCCTTACATCTATGAATAAATTCTACCTAAGAAAAGAATACTCACCACTAACCCTATGCCTCAAGAAATGCAATAAACCTTTTCATGGCAAGCGGGTGCATTTAAGATGGATACTCGTGCTAGCTTTTCTTTTCCTAAATGGGCCAATTGGTTACACGATAGCCAACTTAGGAGATTAGTTCATTGAAAATAACTAATTTCAAACCATGTGATTAAAGTTAAGAGGACCAAAGAATCAAAATAATTTGTAACGTTGATATAGTGAATACATCCAAGGTTGCCAATGTCAAACAGATTATACTACGAATAGTATGATCTAACTTGACTCACGAAGTAAACTA
This sequence comes from Flaveria bidentis, assembly GCA_018326385.1. Taxonomy (NCBI): domain Eukaryota; kingdom Viridiplantae; phylum Streptophyta; class Magnoliopsida; order Asterales; family Asteraceae; genus Flaveria; species Flaveria bidentis. The sequence continues at coordinate 23,690 of BJCM01066120.1, read as the reverse complement.
TGCGAGTCGTATTAGTAACGCAGAACTCTGTTCGATCAGCCATAGGATTAGTTGATCCCTTTATATACATAAAAGGTAAACCTCAAAAGTAGATTGACAAAATTAAAGGTTTAATCAATTATAACGTATAGACCTCCATTTATATACAAACATATTACTAAATATGGAAGCTATACAAACCTATTCTAGTAGGCTAAATCAGTCCTAACTAATATAGTATCCCCAACAAAATAGAATCAATAATCTAAGACCAATGTAGTCAAATACTGATGATCATAACACATGCATTGTTTTTCGGATTTGGTATAAGAACTTATTAATCTATTACTTATACTTGGCAATTGACATCTATCAAAAGTACAAAGTTATATATTCTTCTAGATTTACTATTCCAAAATTTGGTCTAACAATCATCAATTCCATTCGAAAATTCAAAATCACTATCATACCAGAGTAACACATGTTTGTTTCACCATTTTGCCATTACACACATCACATACCAATGAAACAAACTCGCAAAACATTTGATCATCAATCAAATTCAACTATCTCCATAACTCATAATCAAGTTCTGCTAAACTATTTCAAATAAGACATCAAAAATGAAACTTCAATCAGCAAACAACATCAAACAAGACATCGAAAGAGTAACGTAACCTGTTGGAAGCTCTTAACGGTTTTCCCGATACTCCGACCGACCTCCGGCAGCTTTTTGGGGCCGAAAACAAGGGCGGCGACGCCGGCAATAACCACGAGCTCCGGCACACCAAGCCCGAACAAACAATTACACGAAAACCCTAATTTCTCGGTCCTGATCATACTGGATCTGTTTCCATGGGCGAGGGTCAAGGGTTTGAAGGTGTTGGTGAAGAAGGATGAATTTGAAGAGGAAATTGATGGGGCTTTTGTCCGATTTGGAACCGATGGCGCGTAGTGTAAGGTGAGAGTTGTGGCGGCGAGGGAAATCTCCATTTCCTTCAGGTGGTGGTGGCGGCGGCGGCGGTGGTGGTGGTGGTGGTGGTGGTGGCGATGGTGGTGGTTATCGGAGTGGGATGTGTTAGTAGTGGATAAATGAATGAGAGGAAGTGAGGAAGTTGTTTGTACATAGTTTTTTGTTTTGTTGTGATTGGGACGACGTCGTTATGGAAGATATTCTCAGATAATATTTCTATTTTATATCTACTTTTCTCTTACAATCGTATTTTTTTTGTTCTCACTCGTACGCCTAGATTATACTATTGGTTAGATAATCATTCATACCTAAGTTTGATGCAGTGTGATAATTTTGTTTAGTGCTAGAGATATAAGGAGAAGGAAAGAGTTAAAGGATCATAAGTTGAAAGAAACTTTTGAGTTTCTTTTGAGTTGACGTCTCTTCATCGTATGTTTGAATCATCATGTGTTTGAATCATCATGTGTTTGAAGATGTTTCTAAAAATGATTTCACTAAATGTATGTTAAAACCTATTCGATGTGACTGATGCATTGGTATTTGGTAGCAACTTTACTCACAGTCAATTTAATAAACAGATTATGAATCTTCAACAACGACGATATGACTTATTCGTTGTATATAACTGAATGTTAAAAAAAATCAAAGAGAGCTTGATTTCTATTGTAGCTACTTGAAGATAGAATTGGTGTGCAGAAAACAATTTTTTTCAGAAATGCTACTGAATAAACATTTCTTGAATGGATTTTATTACTAAAAAGATTTTGTTTATTGTTAACCACAAAATGCCTTGTTAAATTTCTTTTATATATCCGGGAAACTCTCAGGACTTGATGAATAAAATTTTAAGAGAGTTTAACCTCTATTTTCTTCACTTATCCATTATACATCTTAATGTTGTGACTTGATGATTAAATTTCACTTATCACATTGTTAAGTTCTTATATATTCCCTTTTAATCACGGTGGATTTGCTTTTTTATTAAAATACTGAGTTCCTATCTTTCATTTTTCCACCATTACTGTTATTGTTCTTGATTGAATCCCTAGAAAACTCGTACCTAACCGGTCATTAGATTTTCACATCAATTTATAGCTTTTATTGTTTGTAAATTAAATTATTTAACTAGAGGTTGAAACATGAAATTTATTATTGTGGATGGAAATATAACTGCTCACATGAATGTCATCAATGTGTTACTTAAACATAGACTAACAACCCAACACTCTCAAAATAACTTGAGGTCGAAACATGAAATTTATTATCGTCGGATCGGATGGTTGACCCAAACACATTGCTAGGAAATGCATTCTTCTGGTTACGGCAAAAGTACAAGTAAGGTAGGTATGGTTAGAAACAGTGTTTTCAGTACAGGACCGGACCGGACCAACCGATTTGGCTAGTGGGTAAGGAGAACGGTTCAGTGTCCGGTTTTGAAAACATTAGTTAGAAATACTTATGGATGAATTTTGACTCCTTCAACCAATATGACTCCCTCTAGACTGTTTTATTTGACCCATTCTTTAGATAAAACGTAACGCCCTCCTAAATAGGTCAAAATTGTCTCATCTCAATAAATTGAAAGCTCAAATCGGAAGTGAAAAAACAATTGTAACCGAAATTTAGAACGAAAATCGTTTACATCACTTCTGTCTCTCTCTTTCTATCTAATATATCATATGTACTATTACAAGCAGAAATATACGAGTACAAGGGGTTACAGAAACCACAACTTCACTTAATATTAATGCAGCAGAATTTAAATTGTGTTCACTTAAAATGTAAGTTACCTGAGTCATGACTGAACCGCGATGTCTGGGCTGGTCTCCTTGGACAATTTAAGAGGTGAACCTTTGGTTGTTTCATTGCCTTGTTTGGTGGCGCGGTCCTTGGGTTTGCTGATCCCATTGATGTTGCGGCCCTGAGTCTGCTTGATTGGACTTGAAGTAGCACTCCCGGGTTTGTAAGTGCCTAAGCTGTGACGGACCCGTGAACAAAGAGCCTTCTCATCGACAGTTGAATGTGTGGTATCACCGCAGCTCTTTCTCCTAGTTAACTTGGGTGATTTGGCACGAGTCAGAGGTAGCTGTCAACCAACCAAGTAAAACAAAGTAAATAGAGGTGGCAATTTCAATTCATTTACTTATAAACTGGTCTTACGGATTAAGTGGGTAAATACAAAAGAAATTAGTTAAAAAGGAAACAGAGAGAGGTTATGAAATCACTTACTCAAAAAGTTAGATCATTATTGAAATAAACATTTTTGGAAATTAATCTAGCAAACAAAATAATTTGAAATATAAGGAGCTATAGTTCATTTATCGTTATAAGTTAACAAGTACGTAGCCAATATAAAATAAACAAACCAACAAACAAACAAAATCAATGGTATAGATAACAAAGGAAAGATACCTTTTTAAGCTCAACCTTTGGTGGCGGTCCTTGACGGTAAAAACTGGGGACAGGGTTTGCTTTAACTACCATGCTCTTTCTGAGCTGCTTTATAGCTTCTTCTTGCTCCTCCTGCCATGATCATTTGGCATTTGGCAACAATTTACAAGACAGAATCCGACATCGATCATTTGTAGTATGGGTCAATGGATCGGGTTAAACACTTTGTCACATCAAAAAGTTGTAAAATAATTAATGTCTTAAACAAGGATTACAAAGCAATATTATTAAAACAATGATCTAGATCTTTGTATAGAATGATTCAGGAGGCTATCTTTATCAAAAATAGACTCTTCTAACTTTGACCCGATTCATATTAAGCTATATTTTCTAGTTTGACTCATTTGAGATAAAATGCAACCCAAATCAACCCATTTAAGATAAATGGAACCGCTAAAAAGCACCAGTATATAGCAGTAGGTTGACATGTACCTTGGTCCTTGCTTCATACTCCATCCTCTCAGCCTTAAGAGCCTGGTGCTTTTGCTCTAGCTTTGAGTAAAACTGGAAGAAAATGCATAAATAATATGCATTAGCAAAGAAATAGGGAAATAGGACAGAAAAAATGATACCCATGATGCATTTCAGAAATTGGAAGCGGATTCAAGCCCTCGCTTCAGAAAATCATGATGTAAAGAGTTCAAGACTTCAAGTAGAAAATTACTTCTTTGCGTTGTTCAGCACGTTGGGCACTTCTAAAAGAGGGAGCTACTCCAACTGTCACTCGTGACCTAAATGTGCGCGAGGTTGCAGCACTGTGCAATGCTAAGGATAACACTCACATATTACATAGGTTTTTATCAAAAGAAGTGATCATTTTAATAATAAAAAGGATGAACATATCAGAAAAGGATACGATGAAGCCAGAGACCAATTATCTTCTTCGTCATGATATTTGTCTGTATACGATCTTGGAGCTCTAGGAATGGTGAAAGGAGAGTTCTGCTGTTCAAATATGCAAAATTCTCCACGTTAGTATACTATTAATATAATCAACTGAATTAATATGTCAATGTAAGAAATTTAGTTGTTCAAGACCTAATATGCTCCAGATCCCAATATATAGTTGCAACAGTACATAAAAGTTCTAGAGAAAGGTGTCTTTATGGAAATTATGTTTTGAAATTTCCAAACACAGACAGATATACCTACAGATATGCCCACAAGTAATTACATAATTTTTGCCATGTTGTGTACAACAGTGATGAAATGAAGGTTAATATGTAGAATTCAATTGAAAAAACTCATCTCCCTCAACTAAACTAATACTTTGTAACTCAATGACCACCACCACTATCATAGTACTATAAGTAGCATTCATACAGTTCTTCAAAATATGTCCATGAAGGAGAAATCAAATTTCAACTGGTTTCACAAGCAAATGACACCACAATACTATACGATAAAGATCAAAAGTGACATGTATAAATGATAAGAAAATGACAATATAAATCCTCTTGAGGCAACTCCACAGCAATGACCAAAAAGTAGAGATCTAAAATGTTTAAGCCCTTCATACTTATAAGTACAAGAGTAGACAGATTTCACAAGGTAAATAATTCAACCATATTACATCAAAACCTGTAAATATAAAAAGCAAAGTATCATCATAAACTACAAACAGAAGAAAGTTAAAAAACTATAACAGAGAAAGGATAGTGGGCCTATATATTAAAAGACGGCTTAAACAATACCATCATTAGATATATGTATACCTGGGATTGCTTTGTCTTTATAGGGGAATGGAAACTACTGGTGTTTGATGATATATGCAGACCAACAGTGACATTTTCCTCAAGAGAAGCAGATCCGGATGCTGGACTAACAGGAGAACTTGCAACTTTCTCACTTGATTTTGAAGGTTCAGGCTTCGGAGTTTTGCCCATGGGAGAAACAGCATCTTGATTGGTGATTTTAACACCTACTGCTTCTTGCTTCTCAGAACTTGTTTGAACCTGTGACCCTTCCTCAGCTTCACTTTTTCTTATGTGAACACTTTCTCCTGAAAATCTTGGAGAAGTATGATGTGGGCCACGAGAGACACCATTAGAAGCCATCTTACCAGCATTTGGCTTCTTATCAATGCGTAGATTACCAGTCTCCCTGCCCATCACCCTGCAAGAAATAATGTACTAAGATTTATCACTGCGTGAGAAAATGGTGTTTCTTGACAAATAACATGATCATTCATATGGATTGAGTCCCGCTTTGGGGGAGGTATTTTGAGTTTATATGCTCTAACAATCCAAATGTTTATAAGATGGTTACTTTTGATGCTTCCAACAAACATAGTATTCTTCGTCTAATTTGACTGAAATGAAGCTTGTGATATCTTTTACAGATAGACAGATTGGTGGAATTAATTGTGTGTGATTCTGATAAGAATAATATTTTACTTTCTATTTTACATGTCAATTGTCTATTCTAGAAGGGTGTCAAGTGCAACTTATATTCTATATAAGTAGATATTAGTAAATCCTTAGAGGAGGAGGGGAATTAGTAGGTTCGTTTTGGGCTCTTTGCAATAGCATTGAGAAGGGCATAGCCCTGGAACACTTTTGTGGCAGTGACTGAGTTTTGATATCATCTTCTTCATTCTGTTATCATCCTATATTTTGCAATACAATCTATGTTTCTGTTTGATCATTCCATTGTCATCTTCAATTATACCCTCTTTGATTTCAATATCTATCAGATTCGCCACAGGAACTGCTTGAGTGTATTGATTCATTCATGTTTGAGAAGGGAAGAATACAACAAAAAAGGAAGATAAACTAAACTAAACTAACATAATCTCACATGTGGATGGTTTGGTAATTAAGAACCATGATTGGCTATGATACAATGAAAATATGGAAATTTGAAAAATAATATTGTTTCTTCATTGCTTTATTCATAACAAACATACAATAAAGTATACACCAAGAGATAAACTTAAAATAACCCTTGCAAACTAGGGAAAATACCATAAGAATAACTTTAACAAAACTTAGATGTGGATAACCATCTAATACATTACTATAACACTAATAATATTGTACAATTTTGAATAGAGCACGTTCATTAAGAAACTAATTTTTAAGTAGAGAACCACATAACTGCATGTACATATTGTTTTATAGATATAGTGCGAGAAAAAAAGAGAGTAGCATAACCAGTTTATGTATCATAGTTAAATGCGAGAGAAAGAGAGTTGCATAACGGCCTTATGTGTCACAGGTAAAGCAATAGGTAAAAGTCCTTGTGCATTTCTCGTGCTTCTTTACTATAAAATTGGTTATGTAATTAACGCAACCTTGTCTTGAATTATATATTCTAAATGCTAAACTTGCCATTATCCTTAGAAAATGTTCTTATAGAAAATTGATGACACTAGGCAGTCACAGAAATACATATATGGGATTAGCAACCTTTTCAATCCAAAACATTCAATGTATCCAAGCAACAGTTCTCATAAAGCAAACAAGAACATAGTAAATAACTGATAATAGCAAACTCTGTAAGCTTAACATCCCTCTAAAATATATCAGAATGTAAGTGAACAATTCTCAAGAAAAAGACAAATGTAAATTTGGACAACAAGACACAAAACACTGAGAATTCATTAAAGCTAAGCAAAAACAAGTATGGTCACTGTCAACTTTACCTGGAAATTTCTGACTCCAGATTACACCAAGTCTCGGGTATTTAAGATAGTAAAGGTGACTTTTCCAATCTCAAACAAGCTTCCAAACACGCACTGCAAAAAGAAAGGCATGTTTAAGACACAGTATCAACATTGTTTCAGCAACTACTCTGTAATCTTATGAACTAAAAGAAGGGAATCAAAAGGGTATATAAGGATGTGAACCTTGAGAACAATTTCGCTAAAATGTTAAGAGTATCATTATATAGCATCTGACCTCATACAAGTCATTTTTGTAAACAATGATTTGCATGGTGGTGGTCATTATTTTCTTATTTTTTTAATCTGTTAGAACTCTGGTCTCTGGATACATATGTAGTGGTACCACTACATGAAGAAGTTGGATATGATGCCTAACCTATACTAAATAAAAAAAAATTTGATGACTAACAAGTCCAACTCTGCTTCAAAGGGAAATCAAAAGTTGGGAAAATCTTTTGTGAAGTCTTTAGAGAAAAATATTTTATGTGGTCGGATTAAAGTAGCAAATAACTTAGCACAAAATATGGGCTAAAGAACATGTAATTTAATATTATAGATCATGTTATTAGATAAGTTTCTGAGTAAAAGAGCGGCCCTTGCAGTTAAGTTTGCGTAAACATATAGGTGTTCAAAAATAGGTAGATAATTTGTGAGAATCAAGCCAAAAAATGATTCAAATGTTTTGTACAGGCCATGAGTTGAACTTATTTATTGGACTTTGACAAACACAAGACACCCCACCCTCAGTCACAATGCATGGCCCTCTTGGTCTTGGCACTCTCATTAACAAAGCTATATAACCACATATGAAGTATGAACTATGAAGACGTGGGATATTTTCTTTGTCATTATCACAATTTGGACAGGAAAAATTATCTATAAACTAAATGTTTCCTAAGAACATATGGTCCATGTATTTTATGGAAATTATTAAATAAATAAAAGATAAGCTTGCACATACTTTTAAAGAAAAAGACATTATAAACAAACAGAGTATGAAGTCAGATAATATTCTCATTAAACTCTTTAATTCATCTGATAATATGACTGAAAAGAGGCGTTCAAATCAAAACATGGCACATGCTATCCCAAAAGTGATGATATTCAAAAAAATTAAGTCTGTACATGAATATGCTAGAAATTCACTTATGACTATCTTTATAATAATATGACTAATTCTGGACTAACTTAACAAACATCCCAGGATACCCATAATTTTTGGGATTCTGAAAATGTTTTGGCCTTTTGAAGTTACACAGACATATAGTAGTATTTTTTTACTTGTATTTTGCACGTATATGGATTTCTTTGACTGCAAAACATTAGATTGTAACTACATGCTATTTTTCAGAGGTGAATAGAGTAACTTTCACAGATAATAGTGGTAATCCATGGGGACACAATGGGAACTTCAGTTGACCATCAACAAACTAGGACTGTCAATGAAAGTTAGCAAATGGGAGTATGGGACTAACCAAGAAAATGAGAGTTTATACCATAAACCCACTAACAAAAAATTGAAAATTTATATATAATCATGTAACACCATGAAACCAAGAAAATGAGAATTTATATCAACATCAGTAAAATACACAAATAAAAAGAGAGATAAATTGAAACACAAACAGGATGAAATAATATATAAGCAGGTGAAGAGGGTTGGGTGCAATGCAACACCATTTGGAGTTGAGTGGTAAAGCACCCCTTGAGGTCAAGAGTTTGAGCCCCGTCTATGGCTAGTAAGTGTAAATTAGTTGTGGTGTGGTCGTGTAGATTAGGTGGAGTAATATAGGTAGGGTAACATCTAGCCTCAAAAAATTAAGCAGGTGGAGATCAGCTTCCCAGATGTAGAAACCAACACACACACACACAGATCACCGAAAAGTCGAAAAAGAATTGCAGCTGCTTACATCCAAAACAGAACTTAGACTCAGTCACACCATCTATATAGTCTCAAGATAACCCCAAGGGTGCATTCAGAAACTACAATTTCATGGCTTAAAATTGGTACAGCAGCAATCTGGATTTCACAATTTGAAACAAAATGAGCTCCAATTCCAAACCTAGAGCTTCATTTTACTAGTATTTTGGTAAACTTAAGAAATCTTAAAAATGAACTCAGTAATCTTTCATTATAACTAGCAAAAACGAAAGGAGAAACAACAACATAAATCAAAATAATTCAACAATCAATAACCACAAGTAGATAATCAAAGCCCTAAAAACTAATCCTTCGCGAACAACTCACATCAATCGAAGCTCACATTCACAAGATCAGCAAAAACTACAACACACAACCCAAAACTAGCAATCAAAAACCAAAAACAACACAAATCAAAAACAAACACACGAATCCTTCAAGGATCTTCACAATTCACACCAGATTACATCAAAAAAATTGGGGAAAAACATACCAAACTAACAATCCTCCGATCTGACACTACACATCACCAAATCCTCTGATTCAACTTGCGTTAGAAAGAGAAAACATCAAGGACGATCGTTGATGTATGTGTGACTAAAAGCTTGAAATTTCAATGGCGTCTCGAATCTCGAAACCGTTATTGTCGCTGTGAAGCTGATGGTGTTGCTGAGCAAATAGGTAGCTATGCTAGCTGCATTCTATTAAGACAAAAGCAGAGTACAACACTTGCAGCGGGAGATACAAGTGGTTAATGCGTGTTTCGTTTGTTGGTGGAATTTTGACCAGCTACTTTTCCGTATTTTTAACGGCGTTTGTTAACGACGGTTGTCTACGTCTTTTCTTTCAACTTGGTTGATTGTATGGGCCCTGCTTACCTACCTAAATTGTATATGTTATTTTTCATTTTTTTATAATTATTATACTGATAAAAAGTAGTGGTGCACATTGCACAAGACTTTTTTTATGGGTCGAATCAGATCGGTTTTAAACCGGTTCAAATCGAGTCGATTTTAATAACCGGGTCTGATTAAAAAACCAATTTTCAACCTGAAAAATCAAATCTTATTGAAATCAATTCGGTTTGAAAATGAAATGGATCGGTTTTAATTGTTTCAAGTTAGATTTACGGCCAAACTTATTTTTAACTGGCGTACACGATCTGTTCAAATTGTTTATGCCCAAATCAATTTCAGATTGTGAATCGATTCCAGTTTCAGGTTTCAAAATTGGTTTCTAAAAAATATTTGTTTTTTTTTTTCTATAAGTAAAGTTTTTGTCTTCTACCCATCAATGCCACTAAATTACCTTGAGCTCTATAATACAACGCAACAATAGAGTTGTGTATAATTGTAACTAGTTAATATTTGATATGTTATGAAATATGTTATTATATATCTTAACAGACTATAAAAAAGTAAATTAGGATAAGGAATTACGTATGTTTATATTGAAAAATATACAAGTTTAACGTATATTTTTTCTTTTCGGATTACAACTAAAAAAATTTCAAGTATGATATAAATCATTATTATTGCTTTTAAACTAATTACTGGACATGAAGTCGAATATATAATAATAAATTGAATAAAATTCTAGATCGATTTAGTATCTTTTCCTGATGTATTAAACTGATCAATTGAAAAAAAAAATGGTTAAATATTAGCGCGTATTGCCGTTAAAAAAGAATATTAGCGCGTATTGATTTTGATTAATTAATTTAAAATAAAAGGTAGGTTGAAAAGAAAGGAGTGGCAGCCTTGTCATCTTCATACTGCACGAAGTTGACGTTTTCTAGACATAACTTATGATTCCCTATTTGATCAAAATTAAGGTTTTTTAATGTGTCAAATATAATGTTTAAAAAGTATTATTTTTCAATAACAATCTTATTAAAAATTAAAGGACGAGTCACCGGCAATATGCCAGGACCAATACATTAAACATAACCATATTACAAAGGGAAATGTGAGAACAAAAAATTAAATTAAATTTATCATGTTAAATCTGTAAGATTTGCCCCGTGTTTAAGCAACAGATAAGAGCTATATACGATCGTGTCCGCTACTCTAGACATTGACAGAGTTTTAGAGTTGAAAAATTGAAAACTAGACCATTTTGCGCCTTTCAAATGAACCAAATCATGGCTATGAGAATAGAGAGTATCATCGTTTTTAGCTTCCCATGCCTGGGAGTTGATTCTGAGGCAACTAGAAGATCTTGAATTAAAGAAAAAACACCATCATCCTTGAAGCACCCCCGCAAGACCAACTTCTAAATTGTAGAGCAAAGGAACACGAAGAGAGAACATGCTCGGTTGATTCACTTGCACCAAATCATAACAAGCATTCCGAAGATGGCAATTTGAGCCTTCTTGCAATTAGTGCTTCATTTGAATAAATCATGTTTAACCTAGCTCCCCAAATATAACATAACTTTTTTTTTATTAAAATATATATAATTATTGGTTTTAAATGATAAGGAAAAAAGTAGTGACACGATTATTATTTATGTTTATTAAATTTCATTGAACTATGGCCTATAAAATTATAACATTAAAAATACTTACTTCGTTGGTTGCATGCTCATCGTATATACACAAGAACGTTTATTTCAAAGTCAATAATATTTTAAAATTTAAAAAAACTAACGTTGTATTTATACGTAACGCATTCTAATGAAGTAGGTTACATGATATTTTGTGATAAATAAATTGTTGAATGAAATTATATAGGAATTGCAACACAAAATCAGTATAGTATTAAATTAATCATAAAAAAACACTTGAATCATACAGAAAAAGACAGCTGCTAAAATATTGGGTCACATAAGTCGCAAAAGATTATTTGATTCACGTATGGGATGATATGAGTATTGTAGTTTTTACTAGAAAAGCAAGGCAAATTTTATTTAAAAAAACAAAGGTTGCAAAGTTTGTAGACAATTATGACGAATACCACAAGTCAAAGTTTTAGATTTGGTAGTTGTCACTTCCTTTCACCGTGGATTTCGTTGTTTAATATTTATTTCTTCGTTTGAATTCACTTTATATATTTCATTTCAATAAAAGGTTAAAGACGTGTATTTTATATAGAAATGGCTACGTGAAAATTATTAATATATAAATTATAGAGCAAATTTCGGTTTTGCTCCCTGAGGTTTAACCATTTGAGTTCAAAAATAAATCATTGGTAATATCATGTCATGTGGTTTTATTTTTGTAACAGTTTTAGTCCTTGACACTAATTCTGTTAGTTTTTACAGTAAAATGTAAGGGTATGTTGGTTATTTTACATTTAGAGAAATAGTTATGTAAATTATATTAGATTATGATAATTGTTGTAATTTTTTAAAACAACAAACAAATTTAAAAAAAAACTTGTATATAATCAATTCCGATAGGAACTCCGACATACCTTGACCGTCGGAGGTATGACTACACCTCTTCACGGCGACAATCTCGCCGGAGGATGAGAAAATCGGAAACTCTGGTGGGTATTTGGGGATTATGGTGGGATCCGTTGCTGTTGAGTTTGATACGTTGATGGATGTCGAGTTTAAGGATATTAATCGGAACCATTTGGGGGTGAATTTTGACTCGATGGTGTCACACCTTGACCGACGGCGGAATCATCGAGACGGACGAATGTGAAACGATTGTTCGTAGCTTGTGGGATTTAATAAGTTAAAATAATATTAAAAGTCATTTTTTCATTAAATAAAACTAGACAATTAAGTCATTACAATACAACAAATAATTAAACAACAACATAAGATATTTTATTAAACTAAGTCCAAGTCCTATATGAGCAGGAAGAAATCCTCAAGTAGTAATTCTGAAACATATTAAAAATAAAAGGTCAACTATGAAATTTGGTGAGTTTTCATCGGTTAAACATACATATATATAAAAGATTTACAAGTAGCAATTCATGTTAATGGTTATGAATGATGCGAGTTTATAAAACACATACAGCTACAATCAAACCTTGACCAATAATAAGATTACAAGTTTATAACGATTAGCTAAATGTATTTGGTTCCCATGATAAACAAGTCATACATCATCAGGAGTCGGCAATACATAGGTTTTAGCACCAAATAAGCTTGTTAGACCCATAGATCTATGACGTCGCAAGGCTAACAATAGTTAATGATTGTAACATAGAATGTATCTCATATAATACTTACAATAATATCAATAACCATAACAAAAAGGTAAAGATGAATTGCATGTTATTTACACGTATCAAGATGTTTACAAGTGTAAGTTTATAAAGTTAATATTTTTCACCCCAAAAGGTGTGAAATAAAGTAAAAAGACACATGGAGAAACTCATGTGCTATAAGGTGCACTTAAGATAACAATAAGCAGATAAGATTACTCCAACGTTTTCTTCACGATTAAACCTAAGAGTTGATATCTAGGGTTAGAATAAATGTATGATTAAAAAATAAACATGAATTAGGGTTTCAATTGGGATTTGGGGTTTTGATAATTATGATAATAAGATAATGTAACCAGTTATATTTAGATTCAATCAAGATAGAATAAATCAATTAAACTTGAGAACGAAAATGAATGATTAATGAAATCAAATAATTAATTTATAATAATTGGTTTAATAAAGGTTAAGTATATATTATGTAAAGAAGTAATTAATTTAATAACTATTTATGTTATAACATAGTTAAATAATTAGTCATTTAAATGATTAACTATTCATGACATCATGGTTAAATAAATAATTGAATAAATAATTATTTATATTATTATTTAAATAATTATTTGAATAATAATTTATTTAAAGTAATTTTAGATTTAAAATATTTTGAAATAATCTAAATTTGTGCTATAATAAATTTATAGCACTTAAGTTACATAAGAGAATTAATAATCTTTTATACGCTTTGTCATTCTTTAAAAGTAATTAAATTTAAAATCATAAATTTTTATAACCTTTAAAATTATTTATTAATTTCTGAAATGTTTTAGTTAACAAATTAGTTTTTATTTTGACTTAATAATATATTAATAAAATGTATGAAATTTAAAATATACAAGATTGGCTTTAAAAAAATAAATGACGGAGGTTGGGTTCGAACCCAAACCTCCGGTCTAAGGTGTTAAGTGGTAACTAGTTGGGCTAGTGCCCAGATCCGGTTAAAAGCTCCATTAAAATGTTTTAAAAGTATTAATTACAAAATCCCCCAATTCACAAGAACTCTAGAATCGATTTGGATCAAATTGAACATGAATTCGAAGTTGTTAACGGAATTCAACCTAGGGCTTTTGATCCCTAAGTGAAACCGAGTATATTGGTGTGTGAAACTTACGTGATTGAGTTCAGATTGATGGAGATGATGGTAAGAACAGTCGCGACTACGTTGATGTTGATTCAAGGTGCAAGCATTGTCGTTAATCCAATTAAGTTTATATTAAGCTTCTAAAGGTGATGATAAATAAAAAACCTCAAACAATTTTACTTTAATGTGCCAAGAAGATGAAGCTCGACCAAGTTGCAAGTTCGAGTATTGTTGATGATCGAACTGAAAGTGCGTGTGTGTTTTAATTGAAATTTAGGTTACAAATTGTTCGAATGGGTTGATTAGAAGATTTACCATTGATTAAATAGGTTGAATTTGATCAGTTTCATATCGAACGAATTGAACTTTGATTCGGGTGATTCTGTTTTTGTTATGATTGCTTCGCACGTTACTTGTTTCAATTGATGAGTCATTTATAATCGTAATGATTACAAGGACGTTTTCAAGCAACGAAATCGATTCTCTTGGTCCAAGATGAGTTGAAACGGATTGATTTTTGAATGCTTGCTTTGGTTTCATCTATTTACACAGGAACAGTGGTTTAGATTTCGAATTAATGGAGTTACATGTTCGAAACTAGGTTGCGAGGGTCGACGGGCGACTTAATTGTTTGTAACTTAAGTGTATTGGTTGTGAACAGGTCGCCGGAAATTGGCCGGAGATAAGGGTCAAGGGAGGGGTTTGGGTTGTTTTAAATTGAAGTTACCCCTTTGGTCCCTCATGTTTCAAACTGTTATTATTTTATGCTAAAAACTTTTAAAACAAAGTTTCAAGAATTACATTTTTAACCCCGAACTTACAACATCCTAGTTTATAAATAATTCAAATTATTTATTTATATATTCTATTAAATCAATAATTAAATTATAAAAGTTTTATAGACTTTATATATTTATAAGAAGAATAAACTTTTTGTATATTAATTATTTATTTTGGTTTAATTATTAAAACTCATAATTGACAAATAACTTCGGAAATTTATTAAACTTTATTCTATAAATAATGAAATTACTATGAATTGTTTTAATAATTGAAGGTTGAATTAATAATATTATTATTGTATCTGAAGGATTAAAATAAATTAATTTGCTAACTAATGAATTTGATTTTTAAAATTGATCCAAATAGATTCGGTTTGGATTTTCCAAAATGGGCAGACGTTATAGATGGTGTCGGGAAAATTGTCGATTTGGACTCTGTTAATGTCGATTTGAGAAGTGGTGATCTAGTGAACTCATGGGTCGAGATCAATGGGTCAACTCAGCAACTCAACGCGTCGGTTTTATACTCCAACGTGAAACCCAATTCACATGTGTTGTCGACGAGTGTTGATCTCAACAAACACGTCAAAGAGTTCATGTTCGCCGGATTAACTGGTTCGACTCAGGGCAACATGGAGGTCAAGTCAGTCGAGTGGTGGACTTTTACTTCATCATTTGATAATGCTCTGCCGCACCCACCGCCTCCCTCGCCACGTTCACCAGCCTTGCCACTGACTCTGTCCACCCGGCGTCGGCAAAGTCTCCGGAGAGCCACCCTGAAGTACAAAAGAAGGGTAAAGAAGGGGCGTTGGCGGCGATGGTGGCGGCGGTGGGATTGGTGACCGCCGGAGCGTTTTGTTTGGCACTGTGTGCGATCATTTTGATACGGGTTTAATCAAAGAAGTTTGTCGGGGGCGGGGCATTTGAGACTGTTTTCCGAGGGAGTTTTGTTGGATTCCGCGCGAGATTGTTGCTGTGAAGAGGTGTAGTCATACCTCCGGCGATCAAGGTATGTCGGAGTTCCTATCGGAATTGATAATATTCAAGTTTTCTTTTTATATTTTTTGTTGTTATAAAACATTAAAACAATTATCATAATCTAATATGATTTACATAATGAGTCCTCCAAATATAAAATGACCATGGTACCATCACATTTAAGTATAAAAACTAACAGAGTTAGTGTTAGGGACCTTACAAAAATAAAAACACAAGGCATGATATGATCAAATATGTTTATTTGGACTGAAATGGTTAAAATGATTAAACCTCAAGGACCAAAACTGAAATTTACTCTAAATTATATATAATTGTTAATTAATGAGTTTTGTATTATTTGATACAGATACGGAATGAGTTAACAAGTGTTCAAAATGAATGGAAGACAAATGACATCGATTTATAAACCGATGCTTGAGACAAAAATACTAGAAATTGAGTGGGAAGTTGTCTCGTATAGTTAGGTGAACATGTTGGAATAATTTTGTAATTCCATAATAGTTAAAAGAATATGTGATAGTTATGTTAGTTTATTAGTTATTTGATTGAGCTCGTATCAGATTAAGAGTTAGTGCACGGGAGTTATAATCAATGTTTTCATGCTCGGATCGGACCGGCCGGTCCGACCGATTCGACCGTAAATCGGTGTTGTCAGCGGTCCGATCCACCTCGGTTCGTTTTGTAACCCAAAAACCGGCCGGTCGGAAGCGATTTGGCGATCGGACTGGGATTTAGTGAACCGGTTGGCTCGGATCTGAACGGAAAATGTCAGATATGTTGCAACAACACTGGATCTGTTTGAGTAATGGTGGAGGTCGAAGTTGCTGCAACAATGGTGGACAATAGAGCAGCAACGATGGTGAATATCGGAGCTGCAACACCGGGGCGAATGGTCTTTCTTGCTCGAATGAGATGATGAAAGAGATGATGGAGAAGATGATGTATGATTGTATTTTTTACTTGAAGGTGATGATGTCCGGTGGTGTTTTTTTGCTTGAAAATATGGTGAGAGAGATGGTAATGTAAATGATAGTGGGGAAGATGACATGGAAAGAGTAAAGTTAAAAAGTACTCAAATATTAATGGAAAAATGATGAAGAATTGAAGATAAGTTTGGGAAGTTGTGATAAAATATAATAACAATAAATTTACTTAACTTACATATACTTATTTTTTAGTTTAAAAGTGTTTATAGTTCAATTTTATGTATTTTTTATTTAATTTATCAGACCAGTGATATATTTTTAAAATTTAATTTTTATATCTTTGAAATGTTAAGGTTAGTTATGTACTTGTTCGGTTCATAAATCTGGTTCGACCGGCCCGACCGGTCCAACCAGTGAACCAGTAAGACGTCCGATCCGGTTCTAAAAACATTGATTATAATTTAGGATTTATATACCTTCGATATCAATAAAAAAATTCCTGTTAAATCTATTGTATGATTAAATTCAAAAATAACTGCTTTTCAATAATTGGTATTGAAACGGTTCATCTTTTCATCATCGGTAGGGATTCAGGTTAAACACTTGATGACATCGGCGGTTGATTCCAACAACGGTAAATCGGTAATAAAAAAGTTCAGTTTTGAAGACGATGGTGAAGCGGGAAGTGATAAGGTTTTATCATCGCTTAATTTATCCAATATCCAATTAAAGGCCATGTTTGGCAAAAATAAGTAAGTAACTTTTTGGATGGGTAAAAAAACAAAAATACCCATCAAAAAGTTAAAAAATAAATAACTTTTAACTTTTTAACTTTTATGAAAGGACATTTTAATCTTTTTACCTTTCTAAAAAATCAAAAAGTTACTTATTTAAATAACCCCAAACAAACCCAAAGTGTGCGACAAATTTGACATATTTGTGTGAATTAAAATTTTATCTACAAGGGAGGGGCGATTTTATTCTGAACTGTTACTACACAAT
This sequence comes from Flaveria bidentis, assembly GCA_018326385.1. NCBI lineage: Eukaryota > Viridiplantae > Streptophyta > Magnoliopsida > Asterales > Asteraceae > Flaveria > Flaveria bidentis. The sequence continues at coordinate 5,683 of BJCM01066120.1, read as the reverse complement.
CATAAGTAAGGACAAGATCAATTGCTTGGACATTGGAATTTTCAATCAAATTTCAATAACTTGAATTCGATGGGTCTTGAATAAAGAGGCAGTCAAAGGATTTTGTTTATGTTTTTTTCGAACATAATAACAAGAAAAAATATAATATACCTAGAAAATCTTAATGGAAGGTTGTAAAACAACATATGAAAAGTAGCAAAAGGTATTCCGGTTAATATTTTTCGAGTAATGTTTTTAACTTTTGATAGAACTGTGTTTTGCAAGTGTGGTTCATACGAAAAATCAAGTTTTGATCACTGTTTAGAAGAATAATATCATGACTCTTTTAACGTCTGGTGTTTTTTTCACAAATTATATGATACGGGGCCATGAGGATGTGGGTTATCTTCAATATTCATGTGGTGCGGGAACAAATTGAACTTGGGACCAATGTATATGTTAAAAAGAATAATAGTGCAATTGATCTCTTGTTCCGAACTATATCCGAGGAGAAAATACTATAAGCAGAGAATCTTGAAACAACAAAGGAGACGTTGGATGTTATCAAAACTCGTCATTCAGGTGTTGATCGGATGCGTGAGGCAAGACTTACTTTATGGTAGAGTTTGAAAATCTAAAGATGAATGATCAATGTGTTCTTGGTGACTTTGCTAACAAGTTGTCCATGTGTGCTTATCGAGTCGCCTCACTTGACTTGGTTATAGAAGAAACAAAATTGATTATGAATTTTTTTAACGAGTTACCTAAATGCTTTATTCATATGATGGCTGTATAGGTTGTGGACTTGAAGACCGTATATGAAGAAAGAATAAAGGATGTGGTGATCCAAACAAAACAAAATAAACTTTTAATTGTGAATTCAAATGAAAAGGAAAAAGAAAATAAGCATAAGTGTGAGTGTTATGGTTGTGGAAACTTGAATCAAGATGATCTTGGAGGTCGTGGTAGAGGTCGGGGGTCCGAGAAAGGCCGAGGAAACGATCGAGTACAACGGAACAAGATCTACTTCAGGTGTTACACGTGCAATGAATTTGGACATTACATATCATAGTGTCCAAAGCGAAAGAAAAAAAAAACAAGCCGAATTTAACCCGACGTGAGAATGACGGATCAACTTTCAAGTGAAAAATAGTGTATCGTAATATTAAAGGGTGATTGTTGGATTAATATTGTAATTAATAGTTAAAAGGATAGGAGATAGTTATGTTTGTTTATTAATCATCTAATTGGAGTTAATTTGTTTGATAGTGATTGAGTTTGGTTAGTATTAGTATTTGTTTGGTGTATATAGGAGTTATAATTTAGGATTTACATGCCTGTAATTTTGATAAAAAATTTTTGTTATTGTTAAATCTATTGTTTGATTAAGTTAAGAAATACATGATTTCCAACAAAGCACATTAAATTTGTTATTAACTAGCAGGTTACCCGCCAACGCAATGCCGCGAGTATTACATATGTCATATAAAAAAGTATATTTGCAATAGTGCGTATGCGATTTGCAACGACCTGACTTTGGATGAAATTCATATCGAAACGTGAAAACATAAGCACGACAAAATAGTAATTATATTGTAGAGTTATTTAAATATCTATACTAAAATTAATCTGAAAATTTGAATTTTATAGTGAATAAAGTGTTTAGACTCGCTTTAATAAACTTTTACTCCTTTACAAAAATCCAGAGTTTAAAATTTTATAAATATTTTATTATGAAGTGATATTTGGTTTATTATTGAAGACTTAAATCCCGTACTTGAGGTGTGAAAATAGATAAAATTAAATGAGTGAAGGGGTGAAGGTTTTAGTTGTTTAAATACAGGTAGCTTGAAATTAAAGAAGGCAAAACACTTAAATATCTATGCCAACCCAACTTTTAGGTATAACATTCAATAAATTAATTTTTTCAATGTAAAACGGTAACACAAAATATCAATAATAAATAAAAAAAGTTAAATTAATTATTTGGAAGAGATTTTTTCTATTAAATGGAAGATCTTTGATTCAACCCCAAGTATAGTGTAATTTAATTTGGAGTAATTCGAATGTAAAATTATGATAGATTTATCATTAAAAAAGAGATATGGTTCATTTTATGGATTGATCGATTCGCGTCATAACTCTTATTTTATGAGAGAGTATCAAAATTGTAACTTGTTAGAAAAAAACGATACCATGTTTGTTTTTCGATCACTTGTATTTAACTACACATAGTTTCGTTTAAGACAAAAGCACATAATAAAAAGTTTATTTCCAGTAAACAAATTTATAAATAAGATGGCCCCGTTTAAATGTAAAAGAATACAAAAGAGTAAAAATAATATATAAAATGGTTTTACGTATATAACACATTATAGTCATTTACAAATAATTAACTAGTTTTAATATTTTATTATTTGTTGGAAAATGTTAAAAAATGAAAAATAAACATACAAGACCATAAGGTAAGGCAAAGCAATGCGATATTAGTTTAACATAGTGATAAGTCATTAACGATGACTTTATGGTAGAATAATATTTAAGCAATGGTGATAGTTCAAATTTAATGGTTTCCATTTATATAATCATCAATTTAAGAATATAAAATTAATTCTAAACACCAATCGCACAATGATTAAAAGAAACCAAAGTCATGTTGGAATAAAATTAGGTTTAAACAAAATCAAATCGTTTAAGTAATCAAACCACAAGTTAGGATTCAATAGAACTAAATGGGTTCTCAATTCAATCACTGAAGGGGTACCAACTCGACAAGTTGAACCCGAAAGAAAACATCAGATACCCCCGCCGAGACTCACTCAAGTGGCAACGAAGCCGCGGCCCACTCGAATGACGTGTTCCGCCGCTGCCTAAAGCGCCCACCCGAAAGACATGCTCAGCCACGGCCCAAAGCATCCACCTGCCACGCGCGGTAGACCAAGCCGCGGCTGGGTGAGCAAACCCCAGGCCGCGGCAAAAGACCTTGCTCCGAGGCATAGCAATACAACTTCGGTTTTCATATTCAAACACTTAAGCCTCATGGAAACATGATAACGAAAGTCAGGCGTGGGCTGCAAGAGAATAAAACAGACATATAAAATGACAAAATGAGTAAAGCCAAAACGTTGACAGAAGGTCAGGGCAGCCCAACAAGTCCCCAAGTCAACTAAAAAGACAAAATTCATTAATAACAGTCAGAAACCCTTTGCACCAGAAGGGTATAAAACCCTGGGCTAGGGGATTTCAGTTCCGTATCATTGACCACGGGCTTACAAAAATAGAACCATGTGATTCCTTGTTCCCATGCACCAACACTATAAGTACTCCTTCATTCCACAGGTGGAGGAGGATATACATTGCCAGAATCTCAGAACATTCTCACTACAAACCATCTATTTCCTAATCTTTCCTTTCAAAGTTCTCTCAATACAAATACTTATTCTCACGTCGGAGTGTGGTCTCGGGGAGAAAACCCTTTCCGCCTAAGGCGAGGCTCACGGTGTTGTTTTTGTCTCACAGATATTCCAGTCAGCTGAAGTTCACACCAAGTCCCGGCCAGATCTTTGATACTCTGCTCAGCCAAAGCCAGGCCCCAACCGAATCCAAGCCCAGCCGCATGCTGCTTCTCAGCAGTCAAGGCCAAGTTCCCGCTTGATCCTCGGTAGCAACCCCATTATCGCACTGCTCTCAAGTCTTAATCCCTTGATTAGGATTCGTGTAGCAACATTTGGCGCCATCCGTGGGACCCATACGTTACTCAAAAAATTACCATGGATTCAGGCCAAGGAACCCCTCACCACAAGAATGCTAGTGATACCGAAAATCCACATACCACCACTTCCCCGTTGGTAGCCACCACAGGGGATGGCAACAACGGTGGTAGTGTCATCACCCCAGAATTCATCAACAAAAACCGAGAGCAAATCCTCTCCATGCTGGGACAAGAAGAGAGGGAGCGACGCCTTAAAGAAATCCGAACACGCCTTGAATACGAAGAGACCCCATAGGAAAGGAATCGTGAAGAGGGAGAAGATAATCAAGGAGACAAGGTAGAGAATGTTGAAGACAATCCAAAAGCAAAGACAAGTCAAGGCGCCGCCGCAACCAGAGATAAAGCGGGAGTTTATGATGATTTTAGCAAGCCATACCGCCCATCGACGGCGCGAGCTAGATCCAAGTTTATACCAAGAATAGCGGAGTTCACTTTCCCTCCAAAACTCAAAATGCCATCCAATATGGGGAAGTACAATGGCATGGGCGATCCGGACGATCATCTTGCAATTTTTATAGGTGCCGCTGAAGTTGAGCAATGGTCAATCCCTGTATGGTGTCACATGTTTGCTCAGACCCTGACTGGTGCAGCTAGGGTATGGTTTGATAGCCTTCCAGTCGGAGGGATCAGAAGCTTTGAGGAATTGGAGGAAGATTTCCTAAGAAATTTCAGTCAACAAAGGCTATCCGCCAAAGATTCGACAGAGTTGCACAACATCAAAAGAGGTGAAGGTGAGTCTATCGAAAACTTTATCACAAGATATTCAAAAGAAAGCATGCAGGTACGAGGAGCCGGGGAGACGATCCGAATCTCGGCCTTCATCCACGGAGTAAGGAATGACCAGTTAGTAGAAAGGTTTCACGAACATCTTCCAAAGACGGTGGACGAGATGTTGGAGAGAGCCAAGGCGTTTGTTAGGGGAAAAAAGGCGTGCGAGCAGTTGAAAGATAGGACGCCAAATAAACTCACATCCCATGTGTGGGACCCGCAAAAAAGACCAGGAAGCTCGAGGTCTTAGGAGAAACCACGTTTCCAACCACGTTACCACCAACGAAACCCATCTTTTCAACCTCGTTTCACACCCCTAATTCGGAACCCGCAGGGTCCCAATGTGACTCTTCCACCTTTGATTAAAACTCCAAGTGAAATCCTATCTACATAAAACATCAACTTCAGCAAGCCCACACCATTGAAGCCAGGAGTAAAAAGAGGCACGAGCAAGTATTGTGAATTCTATAAAGAAAACGGGCATGCAACAGATGATTGTTTCTCACTAAAACGACAGATAGAGCTGGCGATAAAAACCGGAAAGCTGGCACATCTGTTGAGAGAGTTGAAGAAAGCACCTCAAGCGGGAGACAAAAGGAAGGAGATATTCATGATGAGGGTCGTAGAGTGTAGCATCAAACGTCATTTTGACCACATGGAGCCTTAGATGGCACAAGAAATTTCATTCCCTCCGATACATGGCGGGAGTTTTTGCAGGATCGTTGAAGGGTGTAAGTTACAACACAACAACACAAAGAGGAGATTAACTAAACTTTAATCAAACAGTAAACTGGATTAACCAAGGTGAGATACTAAGAACACAAGTAATGCAAGAGACAGAACACAAAGAACACAAGTGTATGGTTTTCAAGAATGCAGTATATTGCTTACTCTATGTTTTATTACAAGTGTTACAAAGCATATTAGAAAGATACAAGAACATGAGATACTTATACTACATCGTACAGCCGGATATACTTTGAGACATAGCTGGATACAATTGACTAGACACAAACAAAATCAATTGTAGAGTCAAAAGGCAGATTGTCTTTTGACTTGTGACTATGACATGCCATAGCTCACATCCTTATCTATTACAAAAAGGATAAAGTACATAAAGTAGAAAGTTACAGACTCAAGACCTTAATGTACAGCTACCAAAAG